>OZ024823.1:128071182-128203911 GCA_964016985.1 Anodontia alba
AGAGAGAGAGAGAGAGAGAGAGAGAGAGAGAGAGAGAGAGCGTGTTCTATTGTAATATAATATATAGTATATATAGTGAAAACCGGGATATACATAATAAGAAGGAGAATGTTGGAGTTTCTGATCTTAAAGCTTACTCCTTCACCAGTGAGTTCCTGAAGTGAACCCCTACATCTTGGATTTGGTCATGTCCATTGTTGGTAATAGGTACTTTTACTCAAAGTCATTAACAGTCTGGCAAATATTGTAGATCTGATAAGACTGCTCATTATGAACCATCTCATTTGGATCTACACTGTTTGTAAAGGTATTAATACCTGTTTACAGCATAGAAAGGATTATTTGGTTTGTTATTTTGTTAAAAAGTACTATTTGTGTTGCACTTGTGTATACTAGTCATCACGAGAACACGCCTATATAATTTTTACCCCCTTAAATTCCACTTTTATATAGTAAAACTGGGGTTTCCAGAGGATGCACTATTTTTCTTATTTTGCTAAAAACTTAGATTGTGGGTACTCGTTAGAACCGCCTGGCCGTGGCGGTTCTAACGGGTACCCACTATCTATGTTTTGAGAAGAAAATTTTTATATGAAAAAAAAAATACCAGAATTTTTTATCTGAAAATATTCCTTTTTTTGGTTGTAAGATTTTCAATATATTTGAATAGGCGTGTTTTCGTAATGAGACGTATCAACCAAATCTTCAGCATCTTCCCCTTTTTATGTACAGTCCAACATCTATGGCTCGAACATGACTGAGACCAGGGGAATTTGTTCCAGCAATGGGTATTTCGAGACACGAAGGGTTAATCACAGCGCTAGGTCAGGAAGCAAATAATAATAATTTAGGAATGCCCTTTCGATCTTTTATAAGATAATTTGTCTTATGTATTCATTAGAATCGTCACATCAAGGCGATTCTAGTGAGTACAAACAATATACATTTCCATGCTAAAATAAGGAAATTTCCCTAAGATATCCCTAAATATTTGTTTCTTGAGCTGTCGAAAAAAATTGCAAGGGACTCAAAACAGAGTAAATTACTATGAAATAGAACAACGCATTTTGCACACATACTCGTATGTTGACATAATGAACCGAAACTTCAGAAAACGAACCTTGGTCCTTGTGCGTCCACTGAAGAGTAAGATAAGCCTGTGCTTTCGCGCAGTCACAGTCTGATAAGAATTTTAACTGGGAGCATTTGGGATAGCCAGTGATGCAAAGTGTCTTCGTGCAGACAATGAAGACTCTGATCAGACTGCGCGGATGCACAGGCCGATTTGCCGAGTCTTCGTTAGGCGGATTTGTGAAAATGTACATTTTCTCACGTTAGGGTTCTAATGTAGTCAAATCAACTTGTTCAGCTTTATAATAATAATAATTATGGATTAAGTCCGAATACTTAGGCTAAATACCCCAGCAGGCACACAACATTGAACCGACGTTGCTTCAATGTTGTGTACCCGCTAGGAATACGTCTAGGCCTATTTGTTGGCTGCACATGCGCATTTGAATAACATACATGTATATCCGAGAATGATGAGGGTCCTTTCCTCGTGTTAGCTCATATTTTCTCACGATGGAATCAAATAGCTAGTAACAAGGTATCGGGAAATGTGTAGACACAGCTCAACGTTTGCATCCACGCAGACAGACCGAAGCCTGCGCGGAGACTCTTCATGAGATAGGTACCCAGCTAGCAGTCTACTTAAATCTATATCGGGCCGTTTTCGGCTCGTCAGGAGTCCTGACGGACCGATGACGGCCCGATATAGACTAAAAGCAGAATGCTAGTTTGGTATAGAACCTGAGGGCGAGTCTGCGCATGCGTACGAATATCCATCTGAGCCTCCTTCTCACATGTGGCGCATAGCTCCTGATAAGGCGTTTTTTTTCCGTCAAACATTACGAAAACGTGCCTATATAATTTTGACTCCCTTAAACCCCTTTTTTATATAGTAAAACTGGGGTTTACAGGGGTATACATTATTTTTCTTATTTCTGCTAAAAAACATAGATTGTGGGTACTCGTTAGAACCGCCTCGCTGAGGCGGTTCTAACGAGTACCCATAATCTATGTTTTGAGCACAAATATGAAAAATATCAGATTTTTTTTATCTGAAATTTGACATTTTGTGGTGGTAAAATTTTCAGTGTATTTGAATAGGCGTGTTTTCGTAATAATTTAGATGTTTTTCTTATTGCACCTTGTAGTTTATGGAGTGGATAACTGTTAAAGGAGTCTCCCCGAGGCGCTTTACATGAGCTTCTGCATCATATGCTTGCATGGAGAATTAAGGAAATTTTCCGGATAATTTCCCTTACCTAGAGCAATATGTAATATGCAACGTGAGAAACTGACTGTCTGTCCAGCGAAAGCCTAGATCAGCATGTGCATCCGCGCAATCTGGACCCAAAGTTATAAACTTTTTCCGTGCTCAACTGAGCTGAGAATTAATTTTTCTCTGGTCATAAAGAGGAAAATACCAAAACTAGTTGGCATTTTCATATTCATAAAGTAGAGAAGTTTTCTTAACAAGAAAGAATTTGCAATTGTAAATAATTCGAGATTTATTTGTAGGACAGTTTTCAAGCTCAATTGAGTTGAGCACAAAAAAGAAGTTTTATAAACTAGGGACCTGATTAGAGACTTTTCTGTTTTTCGCTGTATACAGCCTCATTCAGTAAGCGGCTAAGGAATACACTGATCAGATGGGCAAATATGACATAAAAGCCCTTTTCTTCCGTTGTGCATAAATGTAAACAATGCAGTTTTACCTGCACAGGAATCGATCTTTGGGAAGGATCAGAGGCGGATCCAGAGAGGGGTGAGGTCTGGGATTCAGTTTAACCGTACCATGTTTGGCTCAAAATTTCATTAGTATGGGGAATTTTGCATAAATTTGATAATCTTTAGATGGAGTATTAACGGTATTTATTATTCGCACCCTTTAACTCTTTACCATAATACTTACCAGATTTTGAGAGAATATTAAAAAAGAAAAATAAATAAATAAATAAATAAATAAATAAATATTAATGACCCTTCAGAGCAATGAGGTCACTTACAAAACTGAAAACAGCTGAAGTGAGACGTTTTCTTGGCCAGTTAGACTCGACCAGTATGTCTACTTTTGTTATCTTGAGATGTCTTTAAATTGCTGGACGCGTTCTGCGGCGTCTGGTCTAGGTCTACATAGTTTGCTTAGACATATTTGTTAGAATACTTAGGGTAAATACGATAAATTTTGATCAACTGAACCCAGTCAAAAATTTTGAACCCCGCAATTAACTTATCGGATCCGCCCCTGAGAGTATAAAAGATGAACGATGTCAATATGCAGTCAGTCCGCATCTTTCGTGCGCTAATAGAAGCAAAATGAGACTCGAAATTATTATTATAGGTTTTGTCTTGGGTGTTTGTGCCGCCGCGAAGAAGAATTCTGAAGCACCACCGTAAGTAACTTAATGGTGTATTTATATTCTCCTTTGTTACCTAAAGCTCAACACTATGGGTAAAATTTTCAGCAGATGACATATTGAAATATTTTTCTTATGTTTCCCAGAAAACAGGATTTGACATTTCATGCAAATTGTCCCCAATTTGCATGAAATGTCAAGTCCTGATTTCAGAAAAAATAAATGAGAAAAATATCAGCAATTATTTGTCTGCTGAATTAACCCAGACAGTGATTTAAGGTAAATTTGATTTACCATAGGCCTAGTGCTCATTAAGCATGTGCGTTATATTTTGTAACATGCGCGAGAAAAATAATATACAGTCCACTCTCGTTATCTCGAATCCCAAGAAACTCTCTGAAATAGTTCGAGATATCCGGCTCAACATATCAGATTTGAAGAATTGAGGGAAAAATAATTCGAACAACCACATTTAACAAATATATATGTAATTGGACTCTTGAAGTTAGAGGTTAATTTTAAAAATATTGTGGAAAAGAGGAGAAATTGCCCCTCAGGAGCAATTTCTTCTCTTTTCCACAATATTTTTTTTTACCTGTTATTAGATTTTCATGTTTAGGCAGGGACCAGATTTTCACTTCGAGATAAGCGGTTATACGAGATAAGCGAAGTCGAGATAACGAAAGTCAACTGTATATTATTTGTAATATAGAGCCAGCAACTAACAAAATACCATAGGGGCTGCTCTTAAAGGGAAAAAAAAATATCCCCAAAATAGGGGCTACTCATAAAGGAAAGAAAGTGCTTCGTCTAGTATCAAATTCTTTCAAGAGAAGTCCCTGTGTTGGAAGCGATATCAAGGAGAAATATTCAGTGTTTTTTCCTGGATGTGCGTAAAAAATCAAGAGTAAAACGCGGAGATGGGAAACACACAAAAAGGTCACGAGAGAGGGAGAGAGAGAGAGCGACAGAGCAACAATAAACATTACTGTCCTTCACCTCCACAATATGCAGCACAAAGACTCGCATTCAGTTTTCGTAGATTATTGGCGAAGGTTCGCGGATCTTTGCCAGCAACTAACAAAATACCATAGGGGCTGCTTGTGACATTTTTACCGGCGGAGCAAAATGGCGACCAGTGCGATTGAATTTTATGTACATGTCCAAACGGGTACTGACTTTTGTACGACACGCATGACGTTAGATCGATACTGATGCGACGTTGAATACACGTCATTTGCCCGCTGGTGTTTTGTGTATGTTTGGTCTCTTGATTTGTTTGTACTAAAAAATGTTTATACTGGCTTGATATTACTTAATATTCGATCCTATTCATGTATATTGTTTATAGATATTTACATGAGATTTGCTAAAAGCCGTCAAGAACACGTTGCAATTGGTGATGCATATGGTAGTTTATTTGATTTTGCGGCTGGTTAGGCCAAATAAAAAAATAATTGTGTTTCAGGTTACATGGAATTTTAAAATTGGGACGTTAGGTTGGAAAATATTTTTATTTTGTTAAAAGTTTTTATATGGGGTTAATAGGAAAACAATATGGCCGAATGGAGAAAACCCCACAAAATCCTTAATAATGAAATAGAAATTGTGAATAATTTCAACTGTTTGGGGTTAGTTTTATCTAGCGGGGGCTCTTATGTCAAGGCTACAAACACATTCGCAGGGAAATCATTAAAGGCAATAAATTCATAAATGGCAGTTACCAAAGAAAAAGAAGTTCCTATTGATATAATGTTTAGTTTGTTTGATTCTTTTGTTGGTCCGATTTCGAACTATGGGTGTGAGGTTTGGGGTTTTGCAAGGGCAGATAATTTAGAACGTGTTCATAGAAAATTTTGTAAATGGCTTTTGAACGTAAAACAGTCTTCCAGCAATGTTGCTTTATATGGAGATTTAGGAGGACTTTCCTTCTTTGTTGGGCGTCAGATAAGAATAATTAAATATTGGTTGAAAATTATACACGTTAAAAACAATAATTGTATACTATGGAATATATATTATATGTTAAGAAACGAGCTTAAAGCATACCAGAATGTAACAAATTTGGTATCAAACGAGAAAAACATATTAGAAAGAACAGGGTTTCCTGATGTCTGAATGTTCCCAGCATCAGTTAACTCCGATAAATTCATATCTATTTTAAAGACAAGACTCAAAGATTTGTATATCACTGAATGGAGTGAAGGCCAACCGGCACATACCTCTTTCACACTTTACAGAGAATTAAATTCAACTTTCGAAATTTTCCCATATTTACTGAAAATGAAAATTCGTAAATGCAGAAATGCTATAGCAAAAATTCTTCTTTCATCTAACCAGCTAGCTATAGAAAAAGGGGCGACATGCAAATATTGAACGCAATGAAAGGAAATGCTACCAATGCACTGATGAGATAGAAGACGAATTTCATTTTATCTTATCTTGCCAAGTGTATGAAGAACTTAGAAAAACATATATCCACAAATACTTTTATACAAGACCAAGCATGTATAAGCTAATAAATTTATTGTGCACAAAAAAATCAAAGGGAATGAACCGCCTGGCGATATATTTGATAAAGGCACAAAGGTAAGAACTGAGCTCCTTATTACTACATGAGTATCTGAGTAGTTTCAAGGTGAGCCATGACATGGAAATGTGTCGTCGGATTAACTGTAAACAGTGGGAGTGAAGGGCCTGATCGGGCTATGCTGATGTGCAGGCTGAGCTGTCGCATTGTCCCCGAATTTTCAGTTTTCTTTGAAAAGCAACAAAATGCCGCCTAATCAGAAAGGGGCTCGTCTATTAGGGCGCGTATCTCTAAATCGGCAGGCCTTTGATTAGATTATTTAGGTGCTAAATTATCCATTTAATCAATGGTTAGTGTCATAATTTACCGAAAATGGATATGCCCACTTTTGGCACGCGCTCGTGATTATAGAGGTTAAGTAATGTTTTGTTTATTATCAACTGAAACATTTGAGAAAGATGACACACAGAATTATTATTACTCCGTGGAAGATTATTTTGTTTATAGCAAATTTATCTATTTATTTATTTAAGTACAGTTTGCACTTCTTTACGAATAATGGGATGATTCGCAAAATATAAGACAAAAGTGTGGCCGGGTAGGCCTATAGTGTTTTATCACTTGTACTGCCCTGAGACACTTTATGGAAATCAGTTACATGGTGTAAAACTTATTCATCGGAATGATCCACGTTTTTTTTTTTTTTTTTTTTTATAATTGGCATTCAGTAAATAAGAAAATACTTCAAAACGTCAAAAGGCCAATTTAAACGACTTTATTTCATCGTAACCTATTTTATCAGTGTATCAGAGCGGCTTCTTGCCCAATCGTTTGATTACATCTACTTTGAAGAGCGCACGATAAGGGAGATAACAATGTGAAAGGGGTCTATTGGTTTGCTTATTAAACCGATGGTTACGCATTCGATGGTTTGGTAGGCGTGTATAATCAATTCTCGTCAACGAGAATTACGACAACTCTATGTTTTCGTCAGTTGAGACTGGTTTACCACAATCATTCAAATGATGATTAGACGTAAAGCTCTGGTCTAGTTAACCGGAACGTTCGCGATCACTCGCAAAATATGGTGGCATATTTCTGGCACGAGATAACCAGAATTAAAACAAGATCGCGATGACTTTAAATTTTTTGAAAACTTTATCTTGATGGATTAAAATTTCCTGGAAATATTTTTGCGATGATTTAGAATTATTATTGATATTATTGTGTGTGTTTCTGCTTATAGATGACTTGGATGGTTGCTCCCAAGGACCGTGAAATTAATTGTACTAAAATACCTTGAAACTGCTTATGTACTGAGTATGAACCTGTTTTACTAGTTATACAATGGTTCGTGCGCATGTACGATGCGATAATGCACGAGCGTGAGCGAGTGCATTATCGCACGTACATGCGCAGAACCATGGTATAACTGGATTGGTTTAAACTGTATTTATTTGACTTTACAGTAGACATATACAATACATGCATTAGACATATATGTCACAGGATTTGACGGTAAGCACAAGTGCTTATATTTGAGTCATCTCCTGGGAATAAACAGCATATGTTACATCATCTATGAATGGAAGGCAGTGTAACACATTTAATGAATATGAAAAAGAACAAAAAGAAAGAAAGAAAGAAAGAAAGAACGAAAGAAATTTCATGTGTATTGACATGAAGTAACAATCGAACTGATTAGTAAATTCAGCGGATACACAGGTAGATTTAGTGTTTGTTATGAAACACAAAGCATATTGTTCAGTTCAAATGCTGCAGCTGTAAAAATTTCTAGCGGCAACATGAACATATTTTGGCTGATTCCCAGTTCCCCAAACATAGTCATTTATAGGGACTACAAAAATCTTCCGGATTTCACTATATACTTTTGCACTTTAAGAAATAACTGTTCGTTTTCCTGAAAAGTTAGATTTTGGCTGCCGTAGAGAAAATCTTAAACCGTATAATTTAAAAGAGAATCCGAGAAATATCTTCTTCGAAAATGAGCGAGCCTAGGACATGCAAAGAAAAAGTGATATGCACTTTCAAATCCTCCGCACGCACACGTGGGACTTGGAACGATATTTTTACGATAAAGGTCGGCACATCCAAGTCTCAGACGTGCTTGGAGAATTTGGCCTATACTTGTACCAGTGTTATAATACGAAGGAGGTTTTTTTAGATCCTTGTTTAAACGTGATTTGAATGCAGCCACTGATGGCGCATCCTTGACCTCGGCGGGGAGATCGTTCCATGCACGGATCGTTGCCGGGAAAAAGGAATTTAGAAACAAATTGGTATTAGCGCGATAGTTCTGGAAATGATTTGAATTTCTTAGATTGTAAGAGGTCGTGTCTTGCACTAGTGGTGGAAGGAGATCGTTAAGATATACAGGAGTTAGCCCATGAAGGATTTTGAAGAGAATTATGAGTCTATGCTTTTTTCTCCTGTTTTGGAGCGTCTCCCATCCAAGGTCTGTGAGTAGTTTGTTCACGCTACACAGTTGAGTAGCACCGGTTATTATTCGAGCGGCCTCGTTATGGATTACGTCGAGTTGCCTTTTGGTCTCTGTGGGGCAATTGTCCCACACCGAATCACAATATTCTAGCAGAGGCAGCACATACGCCTTATACATTTTTTCAAGTGATTTTCTACTAACTCTGAACTTAAGAGCTCGGAGGAGGTTTTATCTTGTCCAAGCCTTTACGGAAATGTTTTAATGTGATCTGACCAGTTGCAGGAACTAGAAAGCGTAAGTCCTAGGTGCTTGTGACTATTCGTCTCTTGAAGCATTGTTCCGTTCATAAAAAGGGGAGGATGAGGCGGTGAGATAATTCTCCTCGAGATAATCATAGAAAGTGTTTTGTTAGCATTAAAATTGACTAACCAATCTTCTGCCCACTAAGAAATAGTTTGCAAGTCGGCATGTAAACACCGAGCCGCTGCATTTGGACACTCGACAATGATATAAAGACTAGTATCGTCTGCAAACAACCGAATAGAACAACCTATATGTTTTACTATGTCATTTATGTAGAGAAGAAAAAGAAGGGGTCCAAGAATTGATCCTTGGGGAACACCTGCTAAAACTTGAGTCCAATCAAAATCTTGACCATTAAGTACAACACGCTGTCGCCGTCCGGAGAGATAACTGGCAAACCACTTAAGAACGTTATCTGAACAACCTATTCCGGACATTTTATGCAGGAGACCCTTGTGCCAGACTCTGTCAAAAGCCTTACTTATATCACAAAAGACGGCGCGAACTTCTTTACCTTTATCAACGGATTCACAGAATGTGTGGTAAGTATGTAACAATTGATATGTTGTGGAGTCGCCTTGGACAAAGCCCGATTGAAGAGGAGTTAAGAGCTGATGAGAAGTGACATAGTTATACAAATGTTTATGCACACAACGTTCCATGACTTTGGCTGGTGAGCTTAGGAGAGATATAGGTCGATAATTACTGGGTAAAGACTTTTCATCTTTCTTATGGATAGGCGAAACGTTGGCAGTTTTCCAGGCTGAAGGGAAATAACCCAGTTGGAGTGATCGATTAAAGATAACAGAAAACTGGCGTGCAAGAACTATAGCACCTTCTTTCAGTAAAACGGGGACTGATTAAGTCTGGACCACTTGCCTTGTTGATTTTCAAATTATAAAGACAATCTTTCACATCTTCCTCTGAAATGTTAATAGATTCTAAGTGGTAAGGGACTGGGTCTAAGTTTGGTAAAGGTTTGTTTGTGTCATTAAGGGTTGTCTGTGCCGTAAAAAAAGCATTCAACATGTTTGCTTTTTGAAGATCATTTTCTGCATATTCCTGATTCATGATCAGCGTGGGTATGTTAGTTGTTGATTGTAAGTTTAAAATTTGTTTAGAGGTTTTCCAAAAATCTTTGGGATCACAGTTATCGGAAGAGAGTAAGGGATCGAGTTTTTCATAATATTCTTTTTTGGATTTTCTTATTTCATTTACAACGGTGTTGCGAACTGTTTTGTATCTGATCCAAAAACGCATATCGTTTGTTCTTCTATACTGGCGGAAAGTGCGTTTACGTGTCCTAACCAATTGTTTTCTACGACATGTTACCCATGGTTGATCGGATAATTTTACTGTAATAACTTTGTTCGAGATCGCCTTGTCAGCTGCACTAAGTATTGCTGTTGAAATGCACTGAACATTGGAATCGATATCATTATCTGTTTGGAGATGCTCAACAAGGTTAAATTCCGATATTAATCGACGATATTTGTCGTAGTCGGCTAACTTGTAGTTCCAGATTTTTCTCTTAAAACTTATGGTTGACGGACGTGTAAATTTCAAGTAAACAACGATTAGGCAATGATATCGTACTTGATCAGGTATAAAGGGATCGGTTACATGACTTTGCAGAATGTTTGCTGTATTACGGACAAGAACAAGGTCAATCGTTGAAGCGGAGTGTTCGGTAAAGTGTGTTGATTCTGTAATAAGCTGGCTTAAGTGGAATTCGTTCACTAATTCCGTAATTTTGTTGTCGCTGTTCAGAGCCATATCAAAGTTAAAATCGCCTGCAATAATAATGTCTACAATGTTTGTGTTGTAGGCTCGATCAACACTTTCTTTTATTAAGTCCATGTACGCTGAATTGCTGTTTGGTGGTCGGTATATACCTGCCACGAGTACTTTTTTCGATTTGACAGAAAGTTCGAGCCAGACGGCCTCAAGAGCATTTATCTCCAGGTCGTGGCGACGTTTGCAGGTAATAGTTTCACGTACATACGCAAAAACACAACCTCCAAGACGTTTGCGTCTGTCGTTTCTGAAAGGTTGCGAAAAGTTTTCGATGTGGATGGTGGTGTCAGAAATGTCCGGTTTTAGCCAACTTTCAGTAAATATAAGCACGTCGTAAGCATCTGCCTCGCTCCTAATTATGTCCATTTTCGGTGCGATGCTTTGAATGTTAAGATGAAAAATACTGAGATGATTGAAGAGCATATTGGGTCATGAAGCTGAGATAGTGCGATTCGAATCATTATTGCTGACGACAGAGTTTGGGCCGGGATTAACTTCAATATCCCCAGACAGAAGAATGAGAGTAAAAGTCCAAAGTACTAGATCAATAGCAAATATGAAAGAGATGAGGGAATGCGTAAAATATGTGTTTTTGGAATACGGGGCCAGTTTGTAAGTAGGAGGATGGTTCATTCTAATTGTTTTATAGATTTCATTGCTACGTTGGAGTGCAAGAAATAAACTGAAATGTAAAAGACTACCAACATCCGGTTTATGGATGCATGAGAATAACATGAGGAAAAACAAAAAGTGAAATTTCTTGTACGTTATTCTCTTCCTAGTCCCCATATGTAAAGAACACGACATCCCGTATAACTGGTTTATCACATTTGCATGCATGTAGATCATCTACATCGCGAGATATTTCATGCTGAATGTTGGGAATTCAGACTACAATGTGATAATTATTAAAAGAAACACATTAGACAGTGAAACAATACATAACAATTAACAAAAAGTACCACAATGAAAGTACCGCTTTGGATTGGTTAGTAGTAATGAATTATTGGGGGTGGGTGCGTGGGCGCTTAAGTTAGCTTTACGGGATCCCAGCCACCGCCCTCAGCTAATGGTAAAAACATATATTTGTTTCGTCCATGTGGAGGTCTTCTAACTCATCCATGAATCATTACGGACAACAAATAAATCGCAGATAGAGCCTATAATGAAGCAAAGATGAGGAGTCAACAGAAAAAAAAAAAAAAATAAAAAAAATACGTGTTCAGACACTTTGACCTCATATTTGTTTTTCAATTATTCCTTTCGGTTTCGATGTAACAAGTAAAACACTCAAAATCGGATCGGGAGGAAACTATCTATTTCCGCAAATAAACAACAACACTTCTACTACTTCTAACATGAAGATCACGGGTCCATTGCGGTCCCTCCCGGTGTTTAGGCCCATTCCGGCATTGATAGCGGAAATATCGAGATAATGATTTAAATTAATAATAATATTTGCAGAAAACTTTATAGATTATCAAGATACTATTTTCAGAAAACTTCAGGAATTTTCTTGATAGTTTCTGAAATTATCGCGATAGCTATCTAGCTAATTCATGGCAGCTATGGGCATAGAGATAACAGTTTTAAATTATCGCAATAATATTTCAAGGAAACTTTACACTATCTAGATAAAGTTTTTACGCCATTTCAAACAGTGAAAAAGCCTATAGATTTTTGCGAAAACGGCACGGTCAAACCGGTTAGTCGTTTGTATTATATTTTTCGATGTTTAGATGAAAGTAAGAATATGTTCAGCATGTGCAACAAGGATGATAGTACTTATAGATCAACTACCATATTATCATTGTTGAGAACACTCAAGCACAATATTTTGATAACCTTACAAGAAATTGTACGCGAGTGTTCTCAACAACAACAATACAGTCATGTTTCAAGTTTGCCAATATACATCACGAAAACATACCTATATAATTTTGACCCCCTTAAACCCCGCTTTTATACAGTAAAACTGGGGTTTACAGGGGTATACATTATTTTTCTTATTTCTGCTCAAAACATAGATTGTTGGTACTTGTTAGAACCGCCTCGTCGAGGCGGTTCTAACGAGTACCCACAATCTATGTTTTGAGCAGGTTTGAAAAATATCAGAGTTTTTTTATCTGAAAAGTTTCAGTTTTTTGGAGGTGAAATTTTCAATATATTTGAATAGGCGTGTTTTCGTAATGAATGCATTGTTTCTTGCTACATACGCCGAACCCATCCTGGTTTTTGTCAGAAAATCGAAATAGCAAAAGGGCGCAACTTACGGGCCTTTTTCGCAATAATCTGTAGTATTTTTCACTGTTACAATGTATATATGACGTAGGTTATACCCCTTGTTAAAGCTATCTATCTTTCTCGTGGCAATAATATGCCACCGTACAAACTATTGCAAACTTTCTGTTTAATTGTGACAGTTTAATAACTATTCTCAAGCTATTTTTTGGCACTACCGAAATGGCGGCCTATGCGAATCAACGTTTTGTATACAAAAATATGGAAATGTTTACTGGGTTGACATTACACATTCGATGCCTTGAATTAATAATTATTTAATATAATTTATTCAATCTAATACAAAGTCTCGTCACCGAGAATAAAGGATACTCTCTAATTTGAGGTCTCATAAGACGGGTTTACAATACAATACAGTACAATACAATACAATACAATACAATACAATACAATACAATACAATACAATACAATACAATACAATACAATACAATACAATAAAATTTTTTATTGCATAAAGCATAAAAGTATGCTTATAGCAACTAAGTTATATAACAGCAAACAAAAAACATGGATTTACAGAAGAGCATATCACCTATGTGAATTCATAAAAAAAAAACAAAAAAAAACGATTCTTTTTGCTTTATTTAACGCAATCCTGAAAACGACCCTTAAGCATTGTTGAAATGATGCGCCGAGCAGGTGAATGGTCCTTATGACAAGCGATGCCCCAACGTCTCGTGGTTTGATCAGGGTCTTCGTTGCCATCTTGCAGAATATACCATTCTCTTGCTAAACACGACATGCCCTGTCTTAGCAAACAGTGTAGATCTAGATCAGTTGGCTTCTGAAGCCAGTTGATCTGGATCTGCAATGTTTATCATTAGATATGTTAATTTCTACCAAAAACACGGATCAAGTAACCTGATTGGCTGGAAATTATAAGTGGGCGTGGCATCTTAATTTATTCAGCATGACAAGGATTAACACTCGGCATGCTGGGTAAAAAATCAGCATAGGACGTTTTGATTTACCGTTTTGTTACTTTTCCCATAAAGTAAGTTTTGCCATTCAATGCAAGTTGCCTTCTTATGAGACAATTTGCATGGAATGTCAAAAGCTTTTATGGTTAAACTTGGAGATAATTTGCGTCAAATGCAAAAACCTATTTTCTAGGAAAAAATAAGAAAAAAAGTATCTCCGATTTATCGTCTACTGAATTAGCCCAGAGAGTGACAATGGTTAAGGGATATTACATAATATATATAAAGCATTGAAGGTCATCATCAGACTGTGCGAATACACGGGCTGATCTGGGTATACATGTTTCATTGTAATTAGATCCCTTTTCACACGTTACGTATCGTTTGATAAATGGGACTGATTTTTATTCCCCGTACATGTTTGTTCTCTTTTCAGGGGTACATGTCGTCATCTTGCACAGTGTCTACGGACTAGCACTATATTTGGACGAAGGTGAGTGACGTAGTTACGAGGAGCGTTCAATAAGTAAAACTGTTCATATGAGCCGCGCCGTATGAAATTGAACCTTAGGGGCAGCGCATATTTTACTGCAGTGCAATATATTTTCAGCGGGAATGGGGCATAAATTCTCACATCGTAAACGGCTGAGCCTGTGTTTTATGTGATATATTTTTAATGACTCATCAATAGTATTTTGTCAGTTTTGAACGTCGACAACGTGATAACATGATAAACGTTTTGCGCGACAGAACATAATGCAGTCATTAGGAAAAAAAAAAACAAAAAAAAAAAACAGGATTTGTACGTCACAGATTTCACCACTTCACACTTAATAAAGGCTGCAGGAATACACGATATGCGATGGGACTTCCCTTTATTGTCGAAGTAGATTCCCTGTCCTTAGTCTTAGCCTCATCCTTAGCCCCAGCGCCACCACTTACCTACAAAATACACAAGTGCATAATTGACATAAATGTACACATACACACACTGGCAGGGCTAATTACTTTCTCTCTCTGTCTGTCTGTCTGTCTGTCTGTCTCTCTCTCTCTCTCTCTCTCTCTCTCTCTCTCTCTGTTGCTTATGAATTGCACTTCTTTGAAATTAATGTATACAATAAGTTGTGTACAAACAGACAAACAGAAAATTTCGAACCCTCTTTCACTGGTTTGTTATATGTTAAATATACTTCCTTGCGTCCAACCTGTTGCTTTTAATAATATTTTGTAAAGGTACATGTACACCCTTTAACTTAGCCGCTGACGAAGCAGCTGCCCTCATACAGTGAGGTTTTATCTGCTCTACATTATTTCCTGCTTCCTTCAGAACAGTTTTAACCCAATTCGAAATCGCTTTCCTGAATACTTTTCATCAGGGGTATACAGACAACCGTCTTTATACCGACACTCGATACAACGACAATATTCGTTGTAATGACAATTTGACTGTCAAGAAACCTTTTACAATTGGTCACAAATTATCCAAGAATATTGTATTTAATACTTTAAAGAAACATATGCTTTGGATATTTGTTAGAATCGCCTGAGGCGATTCTAACAAATATCCAAAACATATGTTCTTTGAGGGAGTAAGAACAGAACAAGACCTTTATTACATATCAATCTGCTCATCAAGTATTCTGTATAATAGCAAATTCAATTTAATGGCAACGTCTTTGGGAACAAATGCTGTCGTTGTAACGGGGGTTCACTGTATGTTTCATAAGTTCGTACATGTATCTAAAAAGATATCGCAAAAAGTCAAAATTAAAAGGAAAGGATAAAAAAAACTCGTTTTTTAACCTGTTATCACTTTCTTTCAGATTTGAATCCGGAATATGTGTACAAACATCTCCTTGCGGTAAGTAACTTTAACGATACCTTGACACATAAGTATCACCTCACTTGATGTGAGTCTAACTTTAAATGTTTGGAATAAAAGCACCTCCACGGGACATAACTCTGATATAGAAACATTTGCCCAAATTACATTTGGCTGCTAATATTAAAGGGTGGAATTTGTTCGCAGAGGTTACACTGAAAGGAAAGAATTTGCTACCCCTGAAAGCAAATTCTTTCCGTTAAGAGTATCAGCCATATTGAAAGGTGTCAAGTGCTTGCGAAAATAATTTCCGTTAGCAGAAGTTGTCTACCTTTACAAGGCAGCAAAATCTTTCAGGCGTATTCAAACATCTTAGATTCTCAACATAAAACAAACAGTGTAGATCCTGATCAAACGCCGCGTTCTGCGGAACGCGGCGTCTGATCTGAGTCTGCACTGTTTGCCAATGTCCCTTCTATGGCACACCAGGCTTAAAAGGGTTAAAGGAGCAAAATTCTTTCTGATAGAATAGATCCCTTTATAGTAAGGGTTTCGTGTGTAGAAAAGCAAACAGGAAGTCACAAATGTTATATCCCTTGTAACAGTGGCAGAAAATTTACTATCTGTACTTACCGTATTTACTGTAAGTATTCGAACAGACATGCCTGAGCAAAGTGTAAACCCAGATGAGACGCAGCATAACGCGACGTTTCATCAGCAGTGTGGGGAATCCACGTGACCAAATGACTAAGAGCACGGAGTTTATTATTTTTAGCTCCGCATCAGGTAGGCTATTTTAGAATATCTCGATTTATACCTGATGGAATTAGTTCAAATAAAGCGCAGAGTACTCGAAAAATCAAGCTCTTTCTGGAGGTGTGGCGCTAATCTGGTCTGATTCTCAAGAACATTCGGAGAATGCTTTTTCGTCAGAACATGTACATTGTCCCGGTAGCCCAGATTGACAGCAAAAACATTCTTCGAATGTTCTCGAGAATTAGACCAGATCGCAGAATAGCGCTTGCACCTTCAGAAACAGGTTGATTTTATGCGTACTCTGCGCTTTATTTGAACAAATTTCATTTGGTATGAATAGAGATATTTTAATAAAATCCTATCTTATGCGGAGCTAAAAATAGTATCAAACTCCGCGTACATAGTCATTTGGTCATGTGGATTTACCACACTGATTAGGGTCTACTGTGTTTGTCACTCTTCCAGCAATTTTAGACACAACAACGGGAAGTGAATTGTACTGGTTCAAATTTTAGAACAAGTGTGATAAGGAGTTCATGTGTCCGAATACTTAGGGTAAATACGGTATTCCCCATAAGCTTCTCCAAGATACGATTGATTCGAAGTGAACAGGGCTATATGTCACGTGCCAGTAGCGCCGGTTCAAATTAACCTTTTCAAGACAGTGAACAGTGCAGACCCTGATTACACTACTACAAGCATTTGCTAACTGTACTCTCACATGTTGAGCTGCATAGTTGTTTTTCCTACAGACCAGATCGGTCGAAGTTCAGACTGGCTTCAGTCTCCAGTCACTAAATATATATTTTATTCTCATTACGAAAACATGCCTATCTAAATATACTGAAAATTTAACCACCAAAAAGTGAAAATTTTCAAATTAAAAATTCTTATAATGTTTAAATTTCAGCTCAAGATTAGGTATCTTATGATGTATATGCACACCGCATCATGTGTTTTCAGAACTATCCATATCGTTAACCCTTCTCTTGCTGAGCACGACATGCACTGTCTTAGCAAACAGCGTAGATCAGATCAGTTCGCTTCTGAAAAAGCCAACCGATCAGGATCTGCACTGTTTGTCATTAAATATGTGAATTTCTATAAAAAAAAACCTGGATCAAGTAATCTGATTGGCTGGAAATTAGAAGTGGCGAGGCGGTTCTAACGAGTACCCACAACCTATGTTTTTGAGCAGAAATAAGAAAAATAATGCATACCCATGTTAACCTCAGTTTTACTATATAAAAATGGGGTTTAAGCCTTAGTTATACCATGGTTCGTGCGCATGTACGATGCGATAATGCACGAGC
Source organism: Anodontia alba (assembly GCA_964016985.1). NCBI lineage: Eukaryota > Metazoa > Mollusca > Bivalvia > Lucinida > Lucinidae > Anodontia > Anodontia alba. The sequence goes on from OZ024823.1 coordinate 128,088,813, forward strand.
GTGAGCGAGTGCATTATCGCATCGTACATGCGCAGAACCATGGTATAACTGACTTATCACATTTGCATGCATGTAGACCATCTACATCGCGAGATATTTCATGCTGAAAGTTGGGAAATTAGGCCACTATGTGATAAGGGGGTCAACATTATTTATCACATAGTAGCCTGAATTCCCAACATTCAGCATGAAATATCTCGCGATGTAGATGATCTACATGCATGCAAATGTGATAAATCAGTTATACCATGGTTGTGCGCATGTACGTGCGATAATGCACTCGCTAACGCTCGTGCAATATCGCATCGTACATGCGCACAAACCATGGTATAACTAAGACTTATTCAGTTTGTGACTGATTTGACGGCATTTACACATCGATAAAATCCACAAAAGTGATATTCCATGCTGAATAAATTACGATGCCGCGCCCACTTCTAATTTCCAGCCAAGCAGATTACTTGATCCGGGTTTTTGTTCTTATGTCGTGGCTGTGTCTGGAATACAGCTCTGGTTGGATTTTATTTTCTCTTCAATAGCAGAATATGAGAATCTGAGAATATATTGTTTCTTTTCTTCCCTCATGTTTTCGTTCGGGTTATGTCGGGCTGATGTCACTTCCGGTCACGTGACCAAATAGCGAAGGTAATAACTCCTTGACAGCTAACGTACCTTGCTACTTTTCGATCATAATATCTACAGAAAAAGGGGAGTTAAACAAAACGTTTTTCTGAGGACTTACATGATATACTGAAAGGAAAAAGAAACGCAGGGTAAATTTTATTCCTAAATTTCATTCAAGTTTGAAAAAGTTTGTTAAATATTTTACTATGAATACAAAACGGTACATGTATGGAACAAAAGTTCCAAATTTCATTGGTTTGTGATCAGCACGTCTCGAGTTATTGAAGTTCATTGGTAGCTACCCCCCAAATCTTGAAATCAAAATCAAACTGAAAATCAATATCGGGTGTGCCCCCCTCTTGCTGCCGTTGCTGCCCTAATTCTCCTTTGGATAGAGATAACCAAAGCATTGACAGTTCGGATCGGGATGTTATTCCATTCATCGATCAATGCATTCCTTAGTTGTGCGAGAGTTGCGGGGGGATTTCGGCGCTTTCTAACTCTTCTGTCCAGCTCATTCCACATGTGCTCTATTGGAGTCAAATCTGGACTGTACGATGGCCATGCTAGTGGTGCGATGTTATTGTTTGCCAGGAAATCCTGACAAACTCGGGCAACATGTGGTCGGGCATTGTCCTGCTGCAGAATCAGATTACGTTGTTGCACAAACGGGACTGCAACAGGACGCAAGATCTCATCCCTATACCTTACTGCGGTCATATATCAACTGTGTTTATCCCGTGAGCAATGCCTCCCCAGACCATAACGGAGCCATCCCCAAACCGATCCCGTTCGACAACACAGGCGTCGGCAAAGCGTTCTCCGCGACATCGGTACACACGACGTCGACCATCTGCGCGACAGAGAGTGAACCTAGACTCGTCCGTAAAAAGAACTCGTCTCCACTGCCTCATCGGAAATAGCCTGGGCGCATGCGCCGCCAACCACGCCATACGACGCAATCTACGTGCCTGGGTCAGAGGCAGACCAACGTATGGACGACGAGCTCGAAGACCAATCTCACGCAATCGACTTCCAACAGTCTTCGGAGAAATTTGTCGATTATGCGTTTCTTTTTCCTTTCAGTATATTTGTTTTACTTTAAATCGCTGACATATTCAAAAGTAATTTGCAAATAATAAAGTAACGACGGGCCAAACTTATCCAGCCGCCTTTAGATCAAAACCGAACCTCTCACGTCCACATCCGTAGATTAAATGGCAACTTGTTTGACAATGATTTCGCGAGGCTAAAGAGTCTTACTGACCTAACAAATAGGAATAACTACTTTTTGCAGCCGTTCTTCACATAGAGGGGCATTTCTTTATTGGTTTTTTTGTTTTTTTTTTTTTTTTTTTTTTTTGTTTTTTTTTTTTTTTTTTTTTTGGTTTTTGTTTTTGCTTTTTTTTTTCTCTAACTATCAGTTTTGAAACTCACTCGTGGCCATGCACATTGTATCAGAGTTCCATATTTACCCTTAGTATTTGGACCCCTAAATATCTTACTTATCTTCAGGAGACTGGGTACACTTTCGGGAAAGATGACTTTGTCAATTTGTTTTTAGCCACCTTCTTGAAAGGGAGAAAATTCTTTCCTTTTTGAGTAGATTCTTTTTCAGAAGGGGTCTAATGTGCATGAAAGCAAACAAGAAGTCACAAAAGTTGTCTTTCTTGTTAACATGGCAGAAAATCTACCAGATATATCGAGTCCCTTTATAATCTTACAAACCTCTTTACAACTTGGTAATGTACATGGCAGGGTGGTCTGAAGATCTGGATTGTTTGTGCATTTGTTATTTTGTCCTTTATCGCATAGCATGCTGGATAAAAAATCAACCGACTACACTTTTTCCTAGAAAGTAAGTTTTGTCTTTTTTTTTTTTTTTTTTTTTTTCTCAAAAAAATAGGTTTTGGCAGTTAATGAACTGTTGGAGATAATTTGCATTTATATCAAACCCTTTTTTTTTTTTTTTTTTTTTTTTATTAATTTTTATTTTTTTTATTTTGCTGAAACAAAATATGTCATCCGCATTAAATAGGCATGAGAATGGTAGAACTATACTGCTACATATATTAATATTTTTATATGTTTTGTCGTTTAAGAGGAGACTTACTTTCCGTGGAGTCCGTGCACCAGATCTTGTGACAGAGGGATAAGAACTCGATTCGGACTATGTAAAGCCGAGAAATGTAAACGGTGGCTCAGCGAAACAGAAGCATGCAACGATTTTAGCTGCTCATCATCTCCAGGTGAGTCGACAGATCGGCATTCAGATGGCTAATGTTGGGCTAGTACTCACAAAAATCTATACAAAAAGGAGGCCTTCCCAGGGTGTTTGGCAACCAGGGAACATGTTCATTTATTATCTCGAAACAAGAAAACATGACGAAAACACGCCTATTCAAATATGTAGAAATTTCACACACAAAAAAAAAAAAAAAAAAAAAAAAAACCTGAAAATTTTCAGATAAAAAACTGTGATATTTTTCATATTGCTACTCAAAACATAGATTATGGGTGCTCGTAAGAACCACAACGAGTACCACAATCTATGTTGTCGAGCAGAAATAAGAAAAATAATGTATACCCCTGTAAACCCCAGTTTTACTATATAAAAGTGGGGCTTAAGGGGGGTCAAAATTATATAGGTATGTTTTCATGATGTATTGGCAAACATTTAAGGGTGCAAAGGGAGCAGAACTAATTTTGGGGGTTCAAAGGAACATAAATTTTTTTTTGAGGAAACAAGGGAACAAAGCCGATTATTTTAGGGAACAAGTAAACATTGTTCCTACCTGGGAAGGCCTCAATAAAATTTCCTCTGGTATTTACTCTAACTATTCGGACACCTGAACTAATTACCATTCTTGTCCTAAATATTTAACTGTTGTCGTGCCTGAAAATTGCTGGTTTAGTGACAAACAGTGTAAATCCTGATCAGACGCCATATTCTGCGTTCCAAGTACGCGTACTTTGTTTAAATATCAGTATTAGTCATCAAATATATGTTACAACACACACAATTCAACTTGTATTTTAACATTAGGATCAGAACGAGAGCTGGGCTTATTTAGTTCTGCTTTAATCCATTTATGCCGAGTGGACTCTTCTACCTCAGGTCTTTGGACAAGTTCATTTTCTATATAGGTGATGTCTTGTTTGTTTTCATTATTTCCATAATTTGTTGGGGTTTCTGAATTGAATGCAAACTGTGTAGACCCTAATCAGACGCTGCATTCTGCGGCGTCTGATCTGGGTCTACACTGTTTGCCAGTGTCCCTTTTATGGGACACTCGGCATAAATGGATTAAGTACTCATTGTAAAAGACTATTAAAGGTGTGTTGCAGAAGGACATTGTTGATTGAATACATAATTATAATTACATTAAAAGATAAAGTAAAGACGTGAAAAAAATCACCAGATTTATTTATGTCTTTGCAAGAGATTGTAAAAAGGAAAACATAATAAGAGATACTATACAAATGCGTAATTAGCAAAGATTCAGATCAGCCTGTACATTCACCCAGTTTGGCAAGGGTTCGCGTTTATCCCTCCCTCTTTAGATAGCCCGGAGGGTGTAGAAGGCACAGTCGATCAGCGAAAACTCTGATCAGAATGCGCGAATGCGCAGGTTGATCTGAGTCTTCGCTGGTTGCACAAGACTTATTGTAGAGTTTGCCGTGCGTTGGCTCAAATAACAATTCTAACACTACTCACCTGTATAGCCAAATCCAAATTCAGTGATTTATTCTGCAACAAATCACTGGGTGGATGCGCGTGACGCTATCTGGCGCCGTTCCGACGTCATTTTGACATTTTGCTGACGTCAGTCTGCATTTTCACGACGTTAGACGGTGTAACGTTGTTTTTCTCGCATCAGCAACGTAAGAAACGCATGTAAACGTCAGCGTTACAGTCAAACTTGCTGGCGCGATTTCTTTAGTTGATGGCAGAAAGTTTGAAGAATCTGAAGCATACAATTACTTTTTCGTCGTTTTCTGTGTGTTAGAATCAAATATATCAGCTCTTGTGCGTGATTTGTTGAGTAATAAATCACAGTTTGTTGGTCAGTTGTTAGAAGATAACAGAAGAGCCGCGCTCGTGATTTGATCTATTTTACAATTGACCTCCAAACAGTGATTTGTTACTCAACAAATCACTGCTAGATCTGATCTATTTTTTAAATGACGTCCAAAAAAGCTACAACGTTAAAACGCCATTTTGAATAGTTTTGGATTATCTGACTTATGCCAAGAAAATATGAAGAAACAAATATCTATTCAAAGTATTATTATTATTATTATTATTATTATTGCATAAGTTATAACGTCTCTTTTACCATGGCGCGGCTTATTTGTCCGTAATTATTCGCAGGATCTGAAGGTTGGTCGAATTGGGGAATTTGGTCATCTTTCGGCGCATGTGACCGGTCTTGCTGTGGGGGCACGCATACGCGAACCAGAACTAGGACTTGCTCAACATCGGGTTGTGTTGGTAGTGCTACCGAAACCGAATCGCAGGCTTGCAACACAGAAATATGTCCAGGTAAGTACCGTATTACGCCTTAAATTGTCTCCTTCTCAAAAACGTACGCATATTAGATTGAATAAATTCCCCGACAGTTATATTTGAAGAGTCGAATTTTAATTGTAGGTATGCTAAACTATGTGGTTTAGATGTTTCTAGAGAAAATGACTATATTATTTGCAAACAGTGGAGACCCTGATCAGACGCTGCATTCTGCAGCGTCTGATCTGGGTCTGCCCTGTTTGCCTATTACACTTTTATGGGTATTGAGAATAAAATAGGTTTGAAGAAGGGCCACAAATGGGGCTGCTATGTTAAGGGAACCAATTCGCTCCCTCTGGCAGCAAATTCTATCCTTTAAGAGTAGTCCTCTAGTATATAGGTTCCAAATACTAGCCTAAGGGAGGCTACTTCCTGTCCCGTTGCAAAATGACGGCAAAATCTTTTGGGGCATAGACATATTTATAAAAAGGCTATAAAATATTGATAACACAAAATCAGGACAAACGGTCCTTTATACTATTGCAATCACAAAGTTGCTTTTGAATGAACTACTCACGTGTAACAATAATGAGCACTGAAAAGGGATGAAAAATAGAGAACTTATAGTGACCATATATGATAATGGTTTTATATGTCCTACTCTGTGATGCTAGTACTGATTACAGTGCTGTTCAGCTGAATCAGAAATACATCTCAAAGTGAGAATGAACTTATGACTAACCGGCGAACGACCAGCATAGATATGCTTCAGCCGCGCATTTACGCCATCTGATGAGGGTGGCCTCTGTTTATTTATGTGTGTTTAGGTTTTAAGGCCCAGTCAACCCAATGGCGTCATGTCGAGCGCGGTCGGTTTATCTAACCGCACTTTTACTGGACAGACATAGTTCTCTAAGTGTGACCGTAGAAAATATTTCATGATCAAGAAAGAATGTTGCCGACCCGGCAGGGGTCGAACCCCAACTTATGTGTCAACACAACTAATTTAAGCTCAACTCTAATCTGAGTGCAAGACTGTGAAACTATATACATTCATCTTACTCTTCGATCATCAACAGAGTCTGTAAATATAGCACCTGTAGTGGTTGATGAACTAACTGGCACGGTCCCAAGTCCGTGACAGTCTGTCCAACGAAATAATCAACATGTCAGCTTTTATATATAGCTCCGCTGATATCACAAGAAACTAGAAATAAAAAGAATGAAAGATAAGTAAAAGAAAGAAAGAAAAATAAATATTTATAGAAAGGCAAGAAGAAATAATTAAAATATAAGGAAAGATATAATGAATAATAATAATTTTATTTTTGGTGTTTTAGAATACAGATTTGCTCTGGTGATGAATTTGCAAATCTTTGGTTCAATATTAACAGAATATGAATAGAAAGAAAAGTGTAATGAAATACTGGTCACATTATCCGCTCCATCTCTCTTTCGTTCATACAGGATATCAATAAATTAATAAACATAATTTGAAAGAGCCGGTCACCTCTATTATTGCATAAAAAGCAGTGTCGCACGTTATAAACAGCCGTGCATTAACCGGCGAAAAGCCTTGTATTAACAAGGCAATTCACGCGCTGTTAATCCACGGCTACGCAACTTTCAATATGATCGTACCGGGGCCACAGATTTGCTACCATTACGAGGTATGTACTGCCCGGTCCTAGAACGAGCATAGTCCATGGAAATTACTTTAGCGAAACATCGGTGAAAAGGCAAAACAAAATAGTATAAGAAATACATGTAACGCGAAATGTAGCAAATGTTTTCAGTTTTTATGCAATAATAACGATCGAACATGATTTTTCAATGCATTAACATTCGCCAGGTCCCTTGGGAGGTGTTGAAAACCGAGACCGGAGGCCTCAGTTTTCAACATCTCCCACGGGACCTTGCGAATGTTAATGCATGAAAAACCATGTTTGATCGCTATATTGGTAAATGGGATAAAGTCAGTTGTTATGCGACTAAATGTATAAAAGCTGTACCTGTACGGATAAAGTTTCTGTTTACGTTACCTTTGTTGAATAAATTATATATATTTAAGGCTTTTGTTTAATAACATGTTTAAATGTAGAAAACGGAGAACAAAATAAATTCCACCTTAAATTGGAACAAATTTCACTCCACATTTACATAATGTACTAAATACAGAAATACTCATTAAGTAATAGCCGTTATATAAAACTAAAGATACTAAGTACTGGTTAGGTGTATACGACTGCTGTTGTGATTATTATTTGAAGAAGTAGTTACAGTGGTACAATGCAATAATGTTACCTTGTGGTACCGCAAACTGATACATAACCATAATGGGTAAATGTATACTTGCCACGTTAAGTATAAAATTGATATTTGCATTACTGATATACAATATGCATTTAATGGAAATAATTAGTCCTGAATGCATGTTTATACATATACCGTGCAGTACACAATTCTCAACACAGCTTAGACCCAGTCTGTAATGGAGAAATACCTCAGGCTCCGCTCCGCCACACCTGAGTAGATATGAGGTATATGTGTTTATACATGTAATGACATAAATAAATACATAAATAAATGCTTAAACATTTAGTACTGAATGCATGCTTATACTTATAACGTGCAGTAGACAATTCTGCTTGGTAATTAGTGGTTCTCCTATTAAAGATAATTTTAAATCTTTAACACAGCTTAGACCTAGTCTGTAAAGGAGAAACACCTTGGCTCGTCTCTTCTATGCCTGAGTAGATATAAGGTATGTGTGTTTACACATGTACTGATATACATAAAACAAATAAATGCTTAAATAAAAAAAAATTTACGTGATGTAAATTTCTGCTGAATTTTGAAACAAATATATTCAGTGTAATAAGAAAGTAAATGTATTGTTATAATAGTACGGACTCTAGTACTCTATGTTTGCTAACCGTAGCATCGGTAAGATATACGATTTATTTCGATATAGGAAGAAAGTATATAAAACAATGTATAGCAGATATGCATACATTGCATTTCGCGAGAACTCGCACGTTTCTATGGAGGCTCAGTTGATACTTAACAATTTCTAAGTAGACAAAACCATGTGTATTCAGGTTAAATCATAAACAAGAAAGACAAAAATGCTCAAAACAGTAAACAGAATGTTTATTTTCTCTTGCGGTTATGCAAACATGGCGTGATTAGTGACACCCCGGTTGTTTCCCGCATTTAAGGATGAGAACCCCATTTTCCTGTCTGACATGACTTTTTAAAATTTGTATGCAAACTGCGTTTCAAATAAACCGTCTATCGTATCCAATAGCCTATATAAGAAGGTATACAGAAATGGATTAACTCCAAAAAATGGTTTGATTTTTCATCCAGTATGCCCGCTACAATAAACCTGTAAGAAAACGTTTGATTGCAAATTTTATGATACCATTTTAAATGACACATTTTAAATTTTACATCTTTAGGGCGTTCGTGCTAATGGTTTTTTAATAAAAGATATTCGTAAAGAACCCTGTATTGTACTTACGTAAGTCTTAAACATACATGTTGAGGGGAATCTTCTCGCATTTCTTCATGTCAATAATTTCAAAACCTTTGTTGACGAACTATACTTTGTAAGAATGTATGAAGACCAAACATAATATTTGACGTAGTTTCCGCAAACTAAAATGTTGATCAAAATTTCATAAAATACACGCCGTTTTACAAAATGCGACCAGAAGTTTAAACAAATGGTGCTAATTTATATTCAGACATTATCTGTAAAGGTTAATTTATCGCGAGTTGGGTGTATATTGGGTATATTTTATCTGTTAGTATATACATGTCTGTTAGTATATACATGTGTACTATACGCTTAATACAACTTACAGTTGCTTTGCAAAACTCTAAACCAATATCATGCAAAATGCATGCGATTCTCCAAACTAGCGGTTTTGTATGAATCAATATCCAAGCTTTATATATATAAAAATTCAGCCGTATATCTTTTCGATGCTACGGTTACGTTTTTTTTTTTTTTTTTTTTTTTTTGCAAGGTACGGGAATTGTGAAACCCGATATAAGTTATGACCTTGTTTTATGCTATACTCTAATTATGTCATCTTCGACGACAGATATACACAATACTGCAGGGTGGGAAACCAGCCCAGGCATGCTACCGTATGTTTCAAAGCGTCTTTGCACACAGGTCTGTCAAGGTCAAACAATATCTAAGTTATGGTCACATTCATCTAACTCTTCGCATCTCATATGTATCAACACAACATATGTAAGCTCGACCCTAAACTGACCGCACATACATGTAGATTTAGCTAACTTATCGCTTTCCACGTGTGTCAACACAAATTATCGAATCCAACCGAGGCAATATGTTGATTTATCTAACTCAGCGCCATTTCTCACATATGCCAACACAATTAACTAAAGCTTAATCCTACTCTGAGTGCAAGATTATGAAATATGTTGATTTACCTAACTCTTCGCTTCTCATATGTGTCAACACAACTAACCTTAGATGGGTCCTAATCTGATTGCAAGACTATGAAGATTTATCTTAATCTTCGTTTCCCATATGTGTCAACACAACTAATCTAAGCTTGACCATAATCAGACAGAGGTAATATGCATGTATGTCCAGGTAAAATTTTTTATTTTGGATAGCCGTTTGGCCAATGTTTTGGAATGAAACTGTCCATTTGGATTTCTGCTTGTAATGTTTTGATTGTGATGCCGTTGCTTTAAGTACGTCTTCTTTCCCTTTGGTGTCTTGGACGAAAGGTGTTAGGTAATTGTATCGATTCCGGATCGTTGCCTTCCTTTCTATTTATTTACCTAAGTCTTCGCCACTTCTCACATGCGTCAACATAACTAACCCAAGTTGGACCCTACTCGATGTAGATTTACCTAACGCTTCGCTTCTTATATGTGTCAACACAACTAACCTAAGGAGGACAATAATATGATTGCAAGAATATGTAATTTTTTATCTTAATCTTCATGGCCCATATGTGTCAACACAACTAATCTAAGCTGGACCATAATCAGACCACAAGCATAATTATGTAGATTTACCAACTTTTCGCCTCCCACATATGCCAATATAGCCAAACCTAAGCTTGACCCTAATCTGAGTGTAAGACTATGGAACTATATAAAGTTATCTAATTCTTCGCTCCTAATATGTGTAAACACAACTCAAATCTGAACCCAAATCTGACCGCAATAATATGTGGACTTGTCTAACTCTTCCCTTCGCACATATGCCAGCACAACTAATCTAATCTGAATCCTAATCTGACCAAAGTAATATGTAGACTTGTCTAACTCTTCGCTTCTCACATATGCCAACACAACTAATCTGAGCTGGACCCTAATCTGACCGCAATGATATGTAGACTTGTCTAACTCTTCGCTTCCTACAGATGCCAACACAAATAATCTGATGCACTCCTGTCTAAGTCTCTGCTTATTACATGTACCAGCACAACTAATCTAAGCTGGACCCTACTCTTACCACAAGAATATATAGATTTATGCAGCTCATCGCTTCTCATAAGCGGGAACAGAATTAATCTAAGCTGGATCCTAATCTCATCCCACGAATTGCAGATCAATCCAACCCATAGCATCTCATCGGTGCCAACACAATGAACCTAATCTGGACCCTAATCTGTGCGCAATCATATGTAGATTTATCTACTTAATCGCTTCTTACATATTTCAACACAAGTTATCTAAGCTGGACCCTATTCTTGTGGCAGATTAGGGTCCAGCTAAGATTAGACGTGCTAACACATATGAGAAGTGAAGAGTTAGATAAATATCTGCATATGCTTGTTGTCAGATTGGGGCCCAGCTTCGATTAGTTGTGTTGACACATGTGAGAAGCGAAAGGTTAGATAAATCTACATATTCGTCTGTCCATATTACGGTCCAGGTAATATTACACTTGCTAACACATATGAGAAGCGAAGAGTTAAGTAAATCTACATATGCTTGTGGTCAGATTAGGGTCCAGCCTAGAATATCTGTGCTGACACATGTGAGAAGCGAAGAGTAAGATAAATTTACATTTTCTAGTGGTCAAATTAGCCCAGCATAAATTAGTTATGTTGACACATGTGAGAAGCGACGAGTTAGATAAATCTATCTACATTTTCTTGTGATCAGATTAGGTAGGTATGATGATCAAAATTCATTGAATTTAGGACTTGAAATGTGTTTTTGTTTTTTTTGTTTTTTTTTTTTTGTTTTTTTTGTTGTTTTTTTTGTAGAGTATGTTATCTTATAAAACGAAATATGAAAAATAAAAATCATATGTTCGCGCGCCCTTTTTTTTGCGCTGCAGGTTAGAAAGCTTAGTACCCCGAAATGAAAATATCATTTTTTAACAATTTTCTTCAAATTGTAATATGATGTTATATAATTACAAATTCTTGTTACTGCGACAGCTTTTGTAAAATTTATAGTAATTACTTTAAAAAATGGCCAAGCCGATATAGGTTCTCGCGTATAGGTTTAGCTTTTTACCAAAATATGTAATTTTTCGGGGGGAAACTTAATGATACGTCAGAAAATAAATAATTTTTGCACAATATTTGCTTTAACTTCTAAAGCAGCACTCATGTCTCTACAAACTTGTGTACAGGAATAAGTAGGGTGTCTTACTTTAAAACAACATCAAAACTTCTAGGCTTGTGCAATATCTTTAATTCTAAACCCTAAAAATGGTTATGTTTACCTCCAAATATGGGGCAGCTTGACGAAGCGAAGAGTTAGATAAATCTACGTATACTTGCGGTCAGATTAGGGTCCAGATTACATTAATTTTGTTGACACACGTGCGAAGCGTAGAGTAAGACAATTCTACATATACTTGCGGTCAGACTGAGGTCCAGCTCAGGTTAGCTGTGTTGACACACGTGCGAAGCGAAGAGTTAGATAAATCTACATATACTTGCAGTCAGATTAGGGTCCAGCTTAGATTAATTGTGTTGACACTCGTGCGAAGCGAAGAGTTAGATAAATCTACATAAATTTGCGGTCAGATTAGGGTCCAGCTTAGATTAAATGTGTTGACACTCGTGCGAAGTGAAGAGTTAGATAAATCTACATATATTTACGGTCAGATTGGGGTCCAGCTCAGATTAGTTGTGTTGACCCACGTGCGAAACGAAGATTAGATGAATCTTCAGGTTAGGGTCCAGCTAAGATTAGATGTGCTGACATTTATGAGAAGCGAGGAGTTATATTAATCTACATATACTTGCGTTAATGCGACGTTGTATAAACGTCATGTTCCCGCTGGGTTATGAAATTTAACCGAACCATAAGATTGTGTCTATTATTTGTCGTAAAAATGTAAAGTTTTGATAGAAAATACAATGAAATATGTTTGTTGTCCGTGAAACGTAAACAATTGTGCAATGCAATCAAACATCTCTAAAAACGAAGCCGTGAAATGTAAATGCAATACATTTATGACATTCAACTTTTGGAATGTATTTAAGGATCTGGTGCAAGGGTGGCCAGATACACTTGGTAGATTTTTACCATTTCTGACAAGGGAGACAACACTATTGATTTCCTGTTTGTTTTCTCGTGCACGAATTGCTCTCTTGCTCCCCATTCCTTCCTTCTTAAGAAGGCACCCTTTCAGAAGGGAGATAAACCATTTTTACAGATTTTCTTCCCCTGAAAGTGTATCGTGTCTTCTTAATTGTAATGTATCGTTGGATGGACATCGGACGGACTAAATACCCCTAAAAGCTTCTACATTGAAGTTGCTATAACAGTATCATTGATGTTTCAAAACTATCGCCGAGGTCAAAAATAAAATAAGTTTTCGTCAACTCTTACCATGATATGGCATGAAATTTAGCAGACGACAAACTGATGATATTTTTCATATTTTTCCTAGAAAATAGGGTTTAACATTTCATGCAAATTGTCTCCTAAGAACTGTTAAATCCTACTTTCTCGAAAAACTCAGACAAATATTCAAAATGTCGTCTGCTGAAAAATTTTACCCAGCATGCAAAGTGTTGAACTGATAATACATGATCCGCGACATGAGAAAATGTGTCTTCGGGGTTAATATAAACAGTAAAGGTCCAGACCAGCTAGCGATTATATATAGTCTGATCAGGATCAGTTCTATACTTTGGTATGATGATTCTATAAGTGGATGCGGAGGCTTATATAGGCCTTTGCTGTCCGTATATGCCCAAAGACACGTTTTCGTATGGCGTATATGCGAAATATCAGATGAGAGACTACGCATGTGTAGTCTTGTCAGCGCATGCGTAGTTCGTCTGCAAAGTATCAAGAACTTGCCAATTGTATGGAAGTGAGCTGCGGGCAAGCAGAATACAGGTAGTAGTGATAAGTATACAGTATGATAAATTTGTACTGTCTTGCATTAAATGCGACGCGGAAGAGTGTCAGATGTCACTCAGGCGGTTCGATCCAAAGCAGCGGCTTTGGTGATTGGAATTAATTTAACATCTAACATCTGGCGCCCAACTTAAATAACCCTGTTTTGTGGGCTTGGAGGGAGAACATGCAGTCATAATAGGTTTGTGATAAACGTGTCACGCTAGAGGGCGTAAGCAGTGTTTCAAACCTCATTACTGCTTATTAAGAGCCTCTGTTATGTGTTCTTTAGATTTTTACTTTACTGCTTTGTGGTACAAGCTGGCTTTTAAAGCGATGCTGTAGAATCATCACGAAAACACACCTATATAATTTTGACCCCCTTAAACGCCACTTTTATATAGTAAAACTGGGGTTACAGGGGTATCTACTATTTTTTCTTATTTCTGCTCAAAAACACAGATTGTGGGTACTCGTTAGAACCGCCTCGCCCACAATCTATATTTTGAGCAGAAATATGAAAAATATCAGGGTGTTTTATCTGAACATTTTCAGTTTTTGGAGGCGAAATTTTCTATATATTTGAATAGGCGTGTTTTCGTAATGGTTGGCCTGTCACTCAGGCGGTTCAGGTTCAATTCCAGGTGATAAGAATTTTTTCTTCTGTTTGTTCTGGGCATATGCAGTTCGTATACGGTCTCCGACTGACAGAAAGGCCTTTAGTGCATATACGAATGGCGAAGTCCCAGACCAGTTTGTGCAGCCACGCGTCGGGTCTAGATCTTCGCTATTAGTCCTATATCTTATACACGGTCTCTATAATGTGTAGGCAAACAGTGAAGACCCTGACCAGATAGCGCTTATGCATATGTTCAAAATTAGGTCCCTTTATTCAGTCGCCGGCCCATATACACGTGAATATCCTTACGTTTTTTTTTTTTTTTGTTTTTTTTTTCAGTGTCGTGCGTGGGTATAACATCACCTACTTTCTTCAACAACCCTTGCGAGGCATGCAGTAGGACATACTACGTCTGTAGTGGTACTGGAGAGGCAACGGCAACGCAACTCGAATGTACAGATCCTAGCCAGACCTGGAACCAGGCAGCACAGGAGTGTCAATTTAGCTGCGCTACTTAAGCTTTACAGCTCTCTGGGCTAATTCTGCAGACGACAAATTGATGGCATTTTTCTCATTTTTCTCAGAAAAAAGGTATTGACATTTCATGCAAATTGTCTATAATTGGAGATAAGTTGCATGAAATGTCAAATCCTGTTTTCTTGTAAAAATAAGAAAACCATTTTAAACTGTCTTTTGATGTAATTATTACCCAGGGTGCCAAAAGTCAAATGACGAGCCTGTTCGAGATTTTGTACGAACCCAGTAGATTCAGCTTTGATCGACGTTGTATCAACATTGTGTACCCGCTGGAATCCTGCAAAAACGTTGCGGCTGGATGTCTGAGGTGCAGCGTTTTATCACAACGATTTAAGCCACAGCCTGAGAAAAAAGTACCTTCTGACATGTGAGCCCAACGTAGACTCAGATCAGACTGCGCATATGCGCAGTCTGATCAGAGTCTTCGTTGTCCGCATGAAGAAACTTTGCATCCTTAACTATCCAAAATGCGCCAAGTGAAAATTGTGATCAGACTGAGCGAATGCGCAGGTTGATCTGAATCTTCGCTGGGCGCACATGTCCGAAGGTACGTTTACTGACGTTGCGGTTTATTTTTTAACAAAATTTTTTAAAGTATTTACCCTTTACTGAAACACGTTTTTTTTTTTTTTTTTGGTAACCCTTTATCCAGCCTTTAAGTGCAGTTATGTAGTTTTCATTTGGTATTTGTTGGATGTACTGGTATATTGGACTGCCAAGAGAACTTTTAGGTCCTACTTTAAAAGGACCGGCGCAAGCGCGGGTAGAACATCAAATTTTGATCCATTGGATATATTTTAAACTGATAAAAATATATACATGTATATAAATAAAAATGAAAGTTCGATGTTTTATTTTTATTTCATTCGGGATTCACGTCAGCACCAACAATCTTTCAGTCTTATCGCGACGGTGTCTGGATGTGACAGGGAGGGAGATCGACGCTCATTTTTAGAGTGCTGCCTCACTAAAATGTCACGTGCCAAATGCATGGCACAAATGACGAGACTTCCACCCAGTCTCATTATACCGACACTCTGTAAAAGTAGGTTTTACTGTAAAATAACCCTGCTAGCATTCTACATAAATCTACAGCGGGCCGTAAGCGGCCCGTCAGCTACCCTGACGGGCCGCTAACGACCCGCTGTAGATTTATGTAGAAAGCTTACTGGGAACTGACATACAGCGTACCTGTTACGTACCATTATTTTAATGTGCGCCCATACAAGTTTTGCAGGAATTATTTCTTAGGATAGGGCAATGACGGATAGCCTTACAATATGATATGGTAGCCCATAGCCCTATCCTGACCTGCTAACCATACTTTGCAGCAGCCTGTCAATTACAGTTGATTCTCGCTTATCTCGAATAACCGCTCATTTCGAAGCGTAATTCTGGTCCCTGCTTAATATAAACATGAAAATCTAACAACAGGTAACAAAATATTGTGGAAAAGAGGAGAAATTGCTCCTTTTCCATAATATTTTCAATATATCTCTAACTTCAGGAGTCAAATTACATACACATTTGTAAAATGTGGTTGTTCGATTTATTTTTTTCCTACATTCTGCAAATCTGATATGTCGAGGTACGAATATCTCGAAATATTTCAGAGAGTCCCTTGGAATTCGAGATAACGAGAGTCGACTGTACTTTGAAGCGATTTCCTGAATAGTCTATGGGCGTCCGTAAACATGTCGTTGCATTCGCTGGCAGGTGGTTGCCAGGTACTTTACCGTAGAACCTATGGATTTGTTCTTAAAGTGTGCCGGGCCGACAAGTTCCGCTTTCTCAGTGCTGAGCGCCAAACGAAAGAGAAGCTAGTGCCACTTTTAAAGTTGGTAGTATAACTTAGCTGGGGATCGAACGCACATCCTCCTGGGCGCAAAGCATACTCTCTAGCAATTGAGTCACAGTGCCGGTAGGTTCGAAGGTAATCGGCCTGCTGATTTCGGACGGTTTTACCATATAAGCCAGCTCATGACGAAACAACAAAATGCCTGGGAGCCCAGGGAAGAGACAAATCAGCATGGGTATCAACCCAGTCTTATTAGTCTTCGCTGGGCCCTCAATGGGTTGCTAAGAACCCAATGTTTCTACGTGCGGACAGTGAAGACTGGACAGACTGGGCTCTGAGTCTGCGTTGTGCTCACAGATTATTTAGTAGATTTTGCCATGCGGAGGCTCATTTATGAAGTTCTACTGCTAGGACTAAAGTGATGTGGCCTTTTTAGCTCACCTGTCACATAGTGACAGGGTGAGCTTTTGTGATCACATTTTGTCCGTCGTCCGTCGTGCGTGCGTCCGTCCAGGCTTCCGTAAACCATTTCTTCAAACGACATCTCCTCATAAACCACCTTTTGGATTTCGACCAAACTTCACAGGAATGATCTTTGGTTGGTCCTCTTTCAAAATTGTTCAAATGGTTCCGGTCCATTACACATCTAGGTCACAGGAGCTAACAATAGGTTTTTTAATTGAAAATTTAAAAACTCTTCTTGTCTGAAACCAGAAGGCCCACTTCTTTGATATTTGGTATGTAGCTTCATCTAGTGGACCTCTACCAAAGTTGTTCAAATTATAGCCCTGAGGTCAAAAATGGCCCCGACACTTTTTTACATAGACCCATATAGGGGAAAACTTTAAAACTCTTCTTGTCTGAAAGCAGAAGACCCAGGCCTTTGGTATTTGATGCATAGTTTCACTTAGTGGACCTCTACCAAGATTGTTCAAGTTATTGCCTTTGGGCCAGAAATGGCCCCACCCCGGGGCTGACATGTATTACATAGACTTATATAGAGAAAACCTTCAAATATCTTCTTGTCTGAAACCAGAAAACCCGGGCCTTTGATGTTTGGTACATAGCTTCACCTAGTAGACCTCTGCCAAGATTTTCAAATTATAGCCCTGGGGCCAAAAATGGCCCCGTCCCGGAGCCAATATGTTTTACATAGACTTATATAGGAAAAAAAACTTTAAAAATCTTCTTGTCTGAAAGTGCAAGGCCTAGGCCTTTGATATCTGGTACGTAGCATTGCCCAGAGGTCCTGTGACAAGAGTGTTCAAATTATGCACCTGAGGTGAAAAGAGGCCCCACCTATATGTGGGTGGGAGTCACTTTTTTTACATAGAGCAAAAAGCCATTGGCAATGATTAGGCCTAGGACTATCAAACTAACAGGGAGGATGGACCTGAAGAGTAGATGACATTAAAGGTCGCCGTGACCTTTAGTACTAAAATAAAAAGCTTACAATTCTGCAATGCTTATGGTTAGGACCCTCAAACTTAGTAGAGATGTTGGTCCACACCAGTAGATGATCCTGAGGGCAAATGTCAAGGTCACAATGACCTTTAGTACTAAAAAGCTTGATAACGGCAATCCTTGGGCTAGGACCCTCAAATTTATAAGGGCTGTTGGTCCTCACCAGTAGATGACACCGATGGCAAAGGTCATGGTTATCATGACCTTTATTTCTAAAAAGCTTGATAACTTGGCAATGCTTGGGGCTAGGACCCTCAAACTTAGAAGGGATGTTGGTCCTCACCAGTAAATGAGGGCAAAGGTCAAGGTCACAGTGACATGTAGTACAAAACAAGCTTATAACTCGGCAATGCTTGGGGCTAGGACCCTCAAACATAGTAGGGATGTTTCCATTACGAAAACATGCCTATTCAAATGTACTGAAAATTTTACCACCAAATAATGGAAATTTTCAGATAAAAATTCTGATATTTTTCATATTTCTGCTCAAAACATAGATTGTGGGTACTTGTTAGAGCCGCCTCGACGAGGCGGTTCTAACGAGTACCCTCAATCTATGTTTTGAGCAGAAATAAGAAAAATAATGTATACCCCTGTAAACCCCAGTTTTGCTATATAAGAGTGGGGTTTAAGGGGGTCAAAATTATATATGTTTTCATTATGTTATGATCAGAAGATGACCCTGAGGGCAGAGGTCATGGTCAAGGCCAGCATGACTTTTAGAACCGCATCTCTGTTAGCAATGCTATGCATAACATGATTCAGGTGAGCGATATAAGGCCACCACGATCCTCTTGTTTGTTAAAGGAACATAAACTATTTTAAGGGTTTCTATTAGGTTAAATATTAGCAAACCAACTTAAGTTTTAGGATAATCATGGACCCTTGTCTCATACACGATTGTAGGTGGATAAATGGCCCTTAGTCTCCTCTAGACACAACGGTGTCTATATCTGGATGGCATGATCTAGACCATTTAACAAAAGTTTGTTCCCAAATAATACCTTAGTTTGAGGCTTTATATGGAATTTGTTTTGGACTGACCCAGCGGTTTTTGAGATGTTCGAAGAGTGTTGACGACATAGCCTGCCTATGCTATAAGTTTACCTATGAGTCTCAAGACTTTATGATGCAAAAAAAAAAAAAAAAAAAAAAAAAAAAAATCAAAATCAAAAGTTGAGTCCGATTTTTTTTTTCTTTTGCACGAGCCGATAAAAAAAAAATGTTTAGAAAGTGGTCATCCTTAGGAGTACATTAACTTATTAACTTTGGGGTATATGACTGACTCCTTCTCGAAGACTCTAAATCTCGCTTTTTTGCGAATAATGTCTATTCTCAGATGTAGAAATTTTAAATGGCAATCTGTGCCCACAGGTTAAGGAACAGACACTTGAGGTCAGTGGAGCGTATATGGAACTAATTTTTGATCTTTTGCGTTTTTATGTTGTTGAATAGCATACAAAATCATGTTATGTGTTTTTTTTTTTTTTTTTTTTGTTTTGTTTTTTTGTCTAAAATCTTTTGTAAAACATTTCCCGAAAATGTATATTTTGACAACATGAAATCTGACCTCGCCTTCTTGAACGGCGATATACTTTCTGGTTTGAGACAACCAGGTACATTATTACTTATCTCACTCACTTCTGCAAACATTCACCTTTACGTTGATATATATATAACGTTATAGAATAATTTTCAATTCTTGCAATTTTTGACGTAACCTTTTAAAAGTAGTTTTCTTCAAACAAAATCTTTAACAAATTCCCCCACCTATAAATAAATTACGAGGACTGTATCCTGGCTTAGCCCATCCCGGAAACAATAAAATCAAGAGCAACGCTTGTTTCCTGAATATCACGGTGGTGCACATTTAAACCGGGAGCCAGTGCACGTGACATTTATAAATGGAAAATTCATGGATGATTATGCTACTTCTGATGAATTGAAAAAAAAAAAAATCAAAGCGCTGCAGGCCTGGGCATCAGAACATCAGAATAGTCTTCTATTGTCAACAGGTTTTCATAAGCGTTTATTTAAAACTTTCTGTAAGTTATTATTATCATATCTCTTGACGAGATACTTTTTTCAACCAAAAAGTATGAATATTTTCTCATTTCTCCATGAAAACATATGTTGTGGTACTCATTAGAAGCACCTCAGAAAGGCACTTCTAATGGGTACCAACAACATATGTTTTCAGGGAGGAATAAGAAAACTATTCATCTGATACCATCCCAACCCACATCCTCTTATCTAGAACTATTGTTAGCCAGTTTTAGCGTGTTTTTTTTTTTTTTTTTTTTTTTTCATTTGTTTTGCAACAAAATATGTTATGGATTTTCATTTAAATAGCCTCATATAGGTTATTCTAATGAGTACTGTTAACATGTGCTGCAACAAAAATGACAAAAACATCACTTGAATTGTCTTCTTATCTGTGGTTGTGAACTACTCCTCTGTTGAGATGACAGGCAAGTATAGCCCGAACATCCAACAAAATATTATTGAATTAACGCTTGGCAGTCGGGGTAATAATTTCAGCAGACGCATTTGAATTTGGGAAATTATCATCAGTTTGTCGCCTGCTGAATATTCCAAGAGAGTGGTAATGGTAAAAGACAAACCTTATTTATGCATGTGTGAAAAATAGGTCAAATCGCGAAGTTATCGGAAGATTTCAGGCACAATACGGTTTCAATCAAATTAGTTGATTTTATTAGCTTTTCAGAAACGCATATTCTCGTTCTTTTCCGTTCTGCTATTGGCTATCAAGATCGGCTGTCTTTGTAAAACAATCGTGTTTTTGATCGGCGCGCGAATCGCGCCGGTCTCTTATTATAGCTTTGGATTTTTTTTTTTTTTTTTTTTTTTTTACATATGGGAGCGTGTTCGATTAGCTCACTAAGGACTTTTATATTTGCCGGGATCGTCGGTTTGTGACGATCCCGGCAAATATAAAATAATCTTATTACAAACTGTTTTATAAACAGATTAATGTCTATTTTATTTTCATTTCAATCAAGAAATTTCATAAAGTTTAGTAAAAGCAAACATTAACTCTTTCGGTGCCAAATTTCAGACGACATTGTCGTCTGGTTTTCTTTTTTAACAAACTATCGCTTGAAAAGAAGCTTATACGTAAAGTTGAAAGACTGAATGTTAAACAGCATAGATCCAGATGAGATGGCTCATATGAGCCGTCTCATCTGGATCTATGCTGTTTGCAAAGGCCTATTATTATCGCATGTGGCAGTGAAAGTTAAAGAATCATATTGTTGTTCGATTTTACCTGTTACATTGAAAATTTATTAAACTTTAGTGTACCCTTGTCCCATATCGCTATGTAAACATGAACAAAATTTGCACTGGTAGCCTACTTAGACGTTTACGTCTAAATATTTTGTCTTGCCTTTCAATGTTACAGCGTGCTAATTTGCAAGTATGAATAATCTCATCAGGGCTCAAAACTCTTAGTCAAACAGTTTCGCACGATTAACATAGGACATCTAGCAAAGTTTTTTTTTTTTTTTTTTTTTTTTTTTTTTTTTGTAAACTTAAACCTAATTATTATCAAGATCACAAAACCTAAGGCTGTTTGCACACACCGTTTATCCTATTGCAGTTACTCGTAACTGGTCACCTCGGTCATTAGTAAGGAGAGCGTTCGTTCTTCTGCCACAGCACTTAGTGCTGGCCCCTTGTTCTAATGGTCTAACAAAATGACCATCACAAAAAAACATACCTATATAATTTTGACCCCCCTTAAACCCCACTTTTATATAGTAAAACTGGGGTTTCCAGGGATATACATTATTTTTCGTATATCTGCTCAAAACCATAGATTGTGAGTACTCGTTAGAACCGCCTCGTCGAGGCGGTTCTAACGAGTACCCACAATCTATGTTTTGCGCAGAAATATGAAAAACATCAGAATTTTTTATCTGGAAATTTTCATTTCTTGGTGATAAAATTTTCAGTATATTTGAATAGGCATGTTTTCGTAATGAAAACCAAGAAAATGACGCACGTACCCAGTAACGTTAGCCTGAAAAGCCGATCATTCTCATCATGACCATCGCTGCATGCGATTAGTGGGTAGCTTAGGGTACATTGATGAAAGGAGCCACATGGCAAAACCAACAAAATAACTGCGCCCAACGTAGATTCAGATCAGCCTGGGAATCTGGTCAGTCTGACCGCGGTTTTCGCGTCATGCGCTTCATGCGCCCAATGGGTATTTTAGGATCCACGGTTTCTTCACGCGGATAGCGAAGACTGATCAGACTGGGAGGATGCCAGGGTGATATCCGATTTTACTAGGCACATAGCATTTTTTTTAGCTCACCTGAGCCAGGCTCAAGGTAAGCTTTTGTGACCGGTCTTCGTCCGTCGTGCGTTGTCCAACGTGCGTCGTCCGTCTGTCAACTTTTTACTTAAAAGACCTCTCCTCCTAACCCGGTGAATGGATTTTGAAATAGTTTTACAGAAATGTTCCTTAGGTGACCCTCTACCAAAATTGCCTAAATGGTTCCGCTCCGCTAAATAAAATGGCCGCCAGAGCTAAAAATAGAAAAACCTTAAAAGGACATCTCCTCCTAGGCCACTGAATGGATTTTGAAATAATTTCACAGGAATGTTCCTTAGATAATCTTCTACCAAAATTGCCTAAAGGTTCCGATCCGCTAAACAAAATGGCCACCAGAGCTAAAAATAGAAAAAAAAAAACTTTAAACGACATCTCCTAGGCCAATGGCCCGATTTCAAAATAATTTCACAGAAATATTCCTCTCATGCTCCTTCGCCAAAATTTCTAAAATGGTTCCGCTCCGCTAATCAAAATGGCCGTCAGAGCTAAAAATAGAAGAAAAAAAAAAAACAAAAAAAAACAACAAAAAAAAAAAAAAAAAAAACTTTAAACGACATTTCCTTCCAGGCCAATGGCCGATTTCAAAATAATTTCACAGAAATGTTCCTCTTATGCCCCTTTACCAAAATTGCTAGAATGGTTCCGCTCCACTAAACAAAATGGCCGCCAGAGCTAAAATAGAAAAACCCTTTTAAACGACATCTTCTTCTAGGCCAAGGGGCCGATTTCAAAATAATTTTACTGAAATGTTTCTCTAATGCCCCTTTACCAAAATTGCTAAAATGGTTTGGCTCCGCTGAACAAAATGGCCACCAGAGCTAAAAATAGAAAAGGGCGTAGACTGTCATGCGTCTGTCAACAATTTACTTTAGAGACATCTTCTCCTAAACCGATAATGGATTTTGAAATAATTTTACAAGAATGATCTTTGAGTGACCTTCTACCAAAATTGCTAAAATGGTTCCGATCCGCTGAACAAAATGGCCACCAGAGCTAAAAATAGAAAAACTTTTAAACGATATCTCCCATGCCAGTGGCCCGATTTCAAAATAATTTCACAGAAATGTTCCTCTAATGCCCCTTTACCAAAATTGCTAAAATGGTTCTACTCTGCTAATCTCCTCTTAGGCCTAAGACCGGATTTCAAAATAATTTCACAGAAATGTTCCCCTTATGTCCCTTGACCAAAATTCCTAACACGGTTCCCTTTGGCTAAACAAAATGGCCACCAGAGCTAAAAATAGAAAAAGGACAAAGACTGTCATGCGTCTGTCAACAATTTACTTAAAAGACATCTCCTAAACAGATTAATGGTTTCTGAAATAATTTTACAGGAATGTTTCTTGAGTGACCTTCTACCAAAATTGCTAAAATGGTGCCTTTCTGTTAAACAAAAGGACATCCAGAGCAAAAAAAGAAAAAAAAAAAAAAAAAAAAAAAAAAAAAGAAACAACATCTCATCCTAGGCCAAGGGCCCGATTTCAAAATAATTTCACAGAAATGTTCCTCTAATACCCCTTTACCAAAATTGCTATAATGGTTCTGCTCTGCTGAACAAAGTGGCCACCAGAGCTAAAAATAGAAAAACCTTTAAACAACATCTCCTCCTAGGCCTATGGCCTGATTTCAAAATAATTTCGCAGAAATATACCTCTGATTAAGTCATATTCTCTTTGAGTGCTATGATACTCAGGTGAGCGATATAGGGCCATCATGGCCCTCTTGTTTGGTTTTGTCATGGTTTGTCTCAAATCTTGACAGATATCTCCGTCTGTCAATATGGATAGTTTAATTTATGAATAGTAAACCAAAGTGATTTCGTTTATCCCCTTTTTCCAAGCGACATAACCCAAAGGTGGTATGTAGCTAGGGGTCAGTGATAGGAGAGCTCGTGAAATGACGGTACCTATACGATATGTGACCAGCGAAGGCTTGGACAAGCCAGCTCACCCGCACAGCCACACCAGCCCTTGCTGTTTGAATACAGAGAAAACATTCCAAACAATAATATTGTCACAATTTATAACAGGTTATTCTCAATTCTGTAACTGCGGGACGGGGGATCATGCATTTTAATGCAATTACTGGGAGTAACAATCAGAATTCTACAAATTTTGAGGTCTACTTTCGGTTGGCAATTCAAAATTATGAACTAAAGGAATATGGTTTTATCTGAAGAACGAAATTGCACAACCTCGGCATTGTCTTGTTTGTAAGCTGGGTGGCTTGTCTTGTATTGGAGCCAAATGTTGTTTACATGTGAAGAGCTGCACTCATACGATAGGTGAAAACACTTCCAGGCGCTTATTAAAAAGTGCTTAAAATCTGATATGTCCATTTATGATATCTCCTTTCAAATTTTTTATCTTGCTTACATATTTCATTTATCCAGAGAAGAAAGTATTTTAAATAAATGCTGATTTTTTGTTAAATCTGCGGTAGTTTTTAAGACATGGCGATATAAGAATTTACCAAAATGCAAAAGAAATTATAGGGACTTACAGTGTCTTCACTGAGTACGTTAAGCGCCTGGATGAACAAGATCAATATTGGACAGGAAGTTACATGATACTATTTAACAGAATCCACCGAATTCATGCTATCTCAATAATAACAAATTTAAACTCTTTTACTTCTTAAATGAGCCACAGCGTGACAAAACTAACATAATGATCTGTGTTCCCCATTACGAAAACACGCCTATTCAAATATATAGAAAATTTCATCTCCAAAAACTGAAAATTTTCAGATTAAAAACTCCGATATTTTTCCTATTTCTGCTCAAAACATAGATTGTGGGTACTCGTTAGAACCGCCTCGCCTCGACGCGCATCTAACTGAACCACCGAGACCGGCATATGTATTTGCTGCTACCGTCTAGAAATAATGTGTAAAGTTCCGATTTTCTAATGTGTTCAAGTTTAGTGGTTAGTATATGTAACAGGTAAAAAAAAATCTCCGACCGGATTCGAACTGGTCCCCTGGATACATAGTCCTTGACTCTTCCCCGCCGCTATATTAGCCGGCAGTAGGCTACAAGTGTTATATACCTACACCCGGTGACATATATAGGCTATCTCCCGTACAATTACCTAGGTATTTCTTTTTTCAAAACATTCTCCATTACAAATAATCTGAACACGTGCACTGACAGATTTCAGACACAAATGTTTCTTAATGCGATGTTCTGTTATTCTGTTGGTTTAAACATATTTTATTTTAACGCTTTCATTAGTACATACAACAACAAATAACACACTTTATATGATTGGAACGAAAGCAATCTGCTTGTTTGGTTCCTCTCCTTGATAACAATACCCATTATACACTATGGCGGAAAAAACTGTATGATCAAGCATTGAAATGACCATTACATGTATAATACATGTCATGGTTGTCCGATAAATACGATAGTCGAAAGAAAGCAATATACACAATCGAATCAATAAGGAGAGAGAGAGAGAGAGAGAGAGAGAGAGAGAGAGAGAGAGAGAGAGAGAGAGAGAGAAGAGAGAGAGACATGTTGTGTGGAGCAATTTTAGTTTCGTTTCTGGATAAAAATAGAAGGGAAGGCAATGATCAGGAATCGATACAATTATCCCACACCTCCCGTCAGAGACATCAAAAAGGGAAAGAAACACAAACACGAAATAATTAGACCCTAATGGAAACCTCACTAGCAGAAAGCCAAACGGACAGTTACTTTCCCACAAAGTGGCCAAATGGCTATCCAAAACAAAAAGATGTAAGCGACACACACATTCAAAGACGAACTATAACAAAAATAAAACATGACAGAAGAACCGCCTTGGAACGGTCAGTGAAAAGTATTTCACTGGGGGGCTTAAATCGATTGTACGTGGCCACAATTCTCGCCCTTATTTCTGCCGCGGTTTAGACACATAATTTGTTCAGTCCGCATGAAGGCTTCCTAACTCATCAGTGCTACATCTCCGAGAACACAAAAAATCAACTAATTACAGAGATGAAACAACGATGAGAACTCGACAGCACGAAACAACTGAAATGCTGGAGCAAAAGAAAACCAACAGTTAGACTCCGGTGGGCCCGACCAAAGATAGAGCATCAAGTACCAACCAACATTACCCAAAATTAAATTTCAAGTAATTCTTTACGCTGGAACCCGCCGTCGTGCAATTAAATAGGGAAGCAAAGTTATTAACCGTGATTGGGTTAACAACCATGCATGCAGTCTGTCGTATAACATTTATGTTGTACCCAATCTTTTTATATCGAAGAATGATTTTACGAAATTGGGTACCAAAGTCATTGCAAGCATATATTTTTCTGAATTTATACACTAAGTCACCATAAAATTCGGGTTCCGATAGGCCTTGTTGCAGAAGAGATTTTAGTCCAACATTGAATTTGGAAACTAAATCGGAATGACGTCTATAAAACTTAGAAAAGGCTTTACGTAGTTTATGATACCGATAACCCTGATTAAGAAGTTAAGCAGTTAGCAATTTAGTACGAGTGTTTAAGTCAATTACATGACTAGACACTCTGGCAAATCGAATTAATTGTGAAATATAAACACCGTAGGATGCCAAACGAGGAACATCACCATCCAAGAAAAGAATATTTACAATCTCAAAATCAAAATCATCGCGTTTATCATAAATTTTGCAGGAAACAAACCCATCTACAATAGATAAATGTAAATCCAAAAACGCGGCTTCGGTATCAGAAGAATTAGCTTTATTTAACTGAAGTTCTTGGCGGGGTGGGGATGGTGGGGGAGGGGGGAGGTAAATTTGACTGATTAAACCATCGAAGTAGGTATTGTCAATATTCAATAAATCATCCAAATATCTTGAAGTCGAGCTAAAAGCTTCAATGATTTCAGATTGGTTTTCAACGGAAAGGGACATCATGAAGTCTCTTTCATAACACAACAAGAACAAATCAGTCACAAGGGGTGCGCAATTCGTACCCATCGGAATACCCACAATTTGTCTAAATAATTTAGTACCAAATCTTATATAAATATTGTCAAGTAGAAAGGTGAGAGCTTCACACACTTTCTGACATGTCCATGTGTAAAGACTATGTGTAACTCAAGAGTGTATAATATTATGTCATAATACTCTGTCCATGGTTTCTCTCCAAATGAGAAAATGTAAGGAAAAGTTACTTAATATCAAAGTAAGGACTTAAAATCTCTTTTAGTCCCGAATATATTTATGTACTGCCTCAAATATGATTGTATTTGGTGTATTTGTCTGGGTTGACATTGTACTGTCCCCAAATAGAAAACAAAAAAAAAAAAAAAAAAAAAAAAAAAAAAACGCGAAGGCTTACGGTGATATGTTGCGAGATAGTGTGTATGAGATCTGCACTTTGATGGGCGTACTGCTGACAATTTAAGAAGAAGTGAGAGGCATTTGTAATGGCACCACACCGGCAGTATGGAGAGTTACATAAACGTTTCAGGAATAAAACATTGTTCAAAAGCACTGCAATTTGTTCTCAAACGGGTATGAAGGATCGGGAAACGCCTTTTTCCAGTTATAATATTTTGGCACAATAACAGATCTTTCATTTATAGAGCGTTTAAAAGAATTAACAGACTCACTATTTCTGCCCTCTAATGGTAAATTATTCCATTCTCTGACAGTTCATAGGAAAAAGAATTGTAGTACAGATTCGTACGCGCATGAACTGTTTGAGTGTCACTGGAATTGCGTAAACTATATTAAGAGAAAGTAACAGAAGGAGGAACTAGTGTTGATAGATAAGGAGGTGTTTGGTTGGTGTACATCTTATAAACTAGTGTAAGTTTGTGCTTCCTGCGTCTCGAGTCCAGAGTATCCCAACCAATTTCGTCATAAAGAGTGTGTATAGAAACAAGTTTGGTAGTGCCTGTAACACTTCTTGCTGCCTTAATCTGTATTTTCTCTAGTTCTTCGTTTTCATAATGCGTGCAATTGTCCCATACCACATTTGTATATTCAAAAACCGGTCGAATGAAAGGTGTATAAATTGTTTCTAGGGATTGACGGTCTATGTAGTTCAAATTTTAGTTTTCGCATTACATTGATCCTGTTCCATGCTTTTTCCTTGATATATTCGATGTGTTTGTGCCATGTGCAATCATTTGAAAGATAGATTCCAAGGTGTTTGTGTGACTCTACTTCATTTTTTTGTTGATCAAGCATAGGAAGAGAAGGATGAAAGGGGCGATTAATTTTACGTGAGATCAGGAGACTTTCATTTTTGTTAGGATTGAATTTAACAAGCCATTCTTTTGCCCATTTGGTAATTTTGTCAAGATCTAAGTTCAGAAGTTCAGCGGCTGCGATAGGATCGTCAACTATTATATACACACTAGTATCATCTGCGAAAAGACGAATGCTTGAACGGATATCTTTCATAATATCATTAATATATAATAAGAAAACGTGGCACCAGTATTGATTCTTGCGGGACACCAGCCCGAACATAATTCCATTTGGACTGGAGGCCCGGTCGATCGTGTAAGTAGATTACCAAGAACACCAACCGCCTGAAGTTTATGCAGTAGACCTCCGTGCTATACTCGGTCGAACGCCTTGCTGATATCACAGAATACTACGCGAACTTCTTTTCCTGCATCAAGTGCTTGACGAAAGGTGTCATATAAGAAAGTTGATTGATTTGTTGTTGAATCACCTGGTATAAAAACCGGATTGCAATGGCGTTATAATATTATTATCATTAAAGTGGTTGTATAAATGTTTAAAGACGACTCTTTCCATGACTTTTGCTGGAGTACACAAGAGAGTAACGGGGCGGTAGTTTGATAGAAGTGATCTCAATTTTTATATATAGGACATACGTGAGCTACTTTCCAACTTTGTGGAAAGACACCAGTCTCAATAGCCTGTTTAAAAAGTGAGCAGAAGAGGACAGAAAGTTCCTTAGAGAGTTCACAAAAAACACAGCTGTTAATTCCATCCGGACCTGTAGCTTTTCCTGTTTTGAGAGATTTAAGAACTGATTCTATTACAACTGGACTAAAATGTAAAGAGTAGTATTGATATTAACAGTGTATGGGTCAGTTTGAGGTAGGACAGCATTTGATTCGTCAATAACAGTTTGATCCTTAAAGACGTCATTTAGGATATTGTCAAGGCTATCATGGCTAATAGAGTCATTGTGGAGAAGTGGAAGAAAAGAGGTAGAGGTATTAGGGGCAATCACAGTTTTCAGTGTTGTCCAGCAGTCTCGTGAGGAAATAGTATTGGATTTCAATTTGTTTGCAATTATTTCATTACAATTTTGCTTTGATTCGCGGACCATGTTTATGACTTTATTACTAAGTATCTTAAAGTTCTTCCAGTCATTCGGAAAATTAGTTCGCTTAGCCTTCCTGTATGCTCTTTTTTCTCTTTATTATGTAGAGTTTTATGCTTGTAGTCAACCACTGGGGCTCACGTTGCCGAATTCTAGTCATTCTGTTTGGTATGCACTCTTTAGCAAGTGACATTATGTGATTTGTAATATTTTGTGCGTGTATATTAATATCAGGTTCGTGTAGCGTGTTCCAGTCAGTGGATGAAGCTTTTTGTCTCAATAAATTGTAATCTCCTTGATCAAAAGACCATGTCTGGCGTAGATAGAATTTACTTTTCGGCTAATATCATATACAGGACAGTGGAATCTTAATTCTTGGGTTGAAAATGAATCACCGACACCACTAAGTATTAAATGTGTGTTATTGCTAGTAAGTATAAGATCAAGTAGGGAAGATGAGTTTTCTGTGTAATGTGTTGGTTCATTTATGGTTGCGTCAGAGAAAAATGAAGGCAAAGGTTTCTTTTTTTTTTTTTTTTTTTTTTTGTTCAGGCTCTTTATGGATAGACCAACATCATTGGCATATGCTAGCTAAATTTGAGTTCAAAATACTTTTCT
Source organism: Anodontia alba (assembly GCA_964016985.1). Taxonomy (NCBI): domain Eukaryota; kingdom Metazoa; phylum Mollusca; class Bivalvia; order Lucinida; family Lucinidae; genus Anodontia; species Anodontia alba. The sequence goes on from OZ024823.1 coordinate 128,119,024, forward strand.
AGCTGGACGAAGTTAAAAATCTGTGTGGGCAAAGTTTCTAACAGAGTTGAGGAACCTTAACCCTTGTCCTGCTGAACCCGGATATACCCTGCCTTTGCAAACAGTGTAGATCCAGATCAGTTGGCTTCTGAAGAAGCCAACTGATCTGGATCTGCACTGTTTGCCATTAAGTATGTGAATTTATAGCAACCATCCGGATCAAGTGATCTGATTGGCTAAAAATTAGAAGTGGGCAGGGCATCTTAATTTATTCAGCAGGACAAGGGTTAACATCCCATACTAGTTCTATCATTTATTATTCAGTAATCTGGTTTGTAACCAGGTGCTCTTCTTGTGGAATGGATGCAACGGATTCGTCTAAATAGCGAAAACAGCCGTATATATATTAAAATGGGCTGGAAGTTGGGTCAGCAATGTTTACAAAGTATTGCAGAATGAAAGGTAGTTCAGCAAAGTCAGTTCATATGAAACATAATAGACTGATTTCTGATTTAGGAGAGTATATCCAATCGCATTTGTAAATCCGCAAATTTTCCTGTAAAAAATTGTGTTTTGGTCCACTTTTCTCACCTACAGCACTGATACTTGGATTACTAATAAACTTAGACAGGCCAACCGGAATTCAGGCATTACGTAAATTCACTGACTTTGTTAATAATTTACGTTAGAGTCTGTTTCTGACCAAGTATCAGACCCAGAGCATTGATTACGTACTTCTTTAAAAACAAACCACAAATATAAATATTATTTACACAACTCGTCTTGATTTCAACAACTTGACAGTCATATGCTATGCGGGACTTTTCTAGCTTTTTAAAAACTATCCTTATAGAGTATAATAAAATGGATATGCCATGGCATAACAGTTCTGATAGTTCAATTAAAAGCAGTTGTAAATCTTTCCCTACTAAAACCTGCTACACTGAGAATGACATTACGGAAACACGCCTATTCAAATATATTGAAAATTTTACAACCATAAAAGGGGAAAAAATTATAAAAAATTCAGATATTTTTCATATTTCTGTTCAACACATAGATTGTGGTACTCGTTTGCGAGGCGGTTCTAACGAGTACCCACAACCTATGTTTTTGAGCAGAAATAAGAAAAATAATGTATACCCCTGTAAACCCCAGTTTTACTATATAAAAGTGGGGTTTAAGGGGGTCATAATTATATAGGCATGTTTTTGTGATGAAAAGATAGTTTTTTTTTTTGTTTTTTTTTTTGTTTTGTTTTGTTTTTTGTCATTTGTTGTTTTACACACTAGATCAGTTTACAATAATAATGATAAGGCATATTAGTATTATTTTCTGTTGCATTTTGTAGTGTTGCGTTTGTCCTTTTGCTAAGTATATTACGTGTGTATACTTAACAATAATATATTAGCTAGTGCAAAACAACACCTACGACAAGACCTGTCTGACCAGCAAAGATTCTGTTCAGCCTGTACATCCACCCAGTATTACAAGGGTCTCATTAATTACTCTTTGGATAGCCTGGAGGCTGAAGAAGGTACATGCGATCAGCGAAGATTCTGATCAGACTACGCGGATGCGCAGGCTGATCTGAGTCTTTGCTGATCGCTTAAGCTTTATTGTAGATTTTAATTTTATTTAGTGTTTGTATTGAGTCAATCCAATGGAGTCATGTCGAGCGCGGTCAATTTCTCTTCTTGAATCAGCGGAAGGGAGAGAATGGCCGTAGAAAATATTTCATGATCAATCTGCACGAAAGAATGTTGCCTACCCGGTGGGGTCGAATCCGCAACCTCCTGATCACCAGTCGGACGCGCATCCAACTGAGCCATCGATGCCGACATGTAGGTTTCACGGGCGGCCGAATATACGACAGGAATTTGCCTAGATACCGTGAAAACCTTGATCGCTTCAAATATCAATTCATATGACTCATATTATAGCTGTATATCTGCTGATTACCTCCCACCTCCACCCCCCCCCCCCCCCCCCCCAACTGCCCCAACGCCGAATGCGATGTGGGATATGGTAACAGTCTCCATCAATTCGTCCGCGCGATCGTTTTTGTCCGAAGCATAACTCCAAACCTATTCAAGCATTTTATTTGAAAGTCATAAGATGATAAGGACATTGAGGTGAAGTGCAGTTAAACGAATCTTAACTGTACCTAGCTTGCTTCTTTTTAATATTTCCCTTTATTAAAATTTATGGTTCGGGGCATAACTCTAGAAATTCTTCAGGGAATTAATTCAAATTGCATACAAATGTAGTGAATATTCCGTGTAAGTGCAGTGACTAAGGACCATAAACTGCCTCATTTTACTATTATTCACCTTCTCAGTATATTTGTTGCGGGCCCCCGTAGTCTAGTGGATAGGAGAGTTGACTCTTAATCCATTAGGTTTCTCATCGCTGAGGTGCGAGCCTCGCTCGGGTCACATGTGGGAAAGCCAAGTTCTGCTTACGGATGGTCAGGTGGTTTTTCCCCGGGTTCTCCGGTTTTCGCCCACCTTTGATGAATGATCGGCTCGATATAAGTGAAATATTCTTGAAAGGGCCGAAAAACCCAAATAAAAAAGTATATTTGTCGTATTATGAAACAAGAACTATTCAAAGTATTTTATTAAAATTATACACAGTGATAGAGGAAATTGAAAGGAAATACATTGTTCAGTCCTTCTAACGGAGCCTAACCACCCACCTACCTACGAAGTAAGGTCTCTTTGTTATTTTAATAATGTTTAGAATTAAATTTAATGTTATAATCTGTGCGACCAAGATGTAAACCAGTTTACAGGGACTGGTACATGTAACTCTTGCAAACATACTGAATTGCCACACATTAATTTTGCAGATTTATTCTTAACTCGGATTTGCCTTTGTACATTTTAGCTTGCGCTTGCTTGCCACTTTCACGTAAAAAGTAGCCATCGGCGAGAGGACTGGCCATGTTAATATGTCTTGTTTAGTTTTATTTGTTTTACTTGATTTGTAAAGTATTTAGAGCAATCTGCTTAGTTATACAACATTGTTTTTCTTATATAACCAAAGTTACGACAATGTGGTTGAAAATACCTATACAACTTCAAAGCAAGTTCACTAGGTGGTCATACATTGTTACATGTGATGTATTGTTTATTATTTTAAATAACTAAACAAACTGAAACAGTCAGTCATTTCATCTCTTGGTCGTATGTTGCTTTTATTTGTTTATATAAAAATGTATAAAAGTATAAAGAATATTCACAGCAAATCTTAGCGCCCTTTGAGGAAGTTCATCAGACCACAAATTGATTTTTTAAAAATATATATATTTTTTTCTATAAAGTCGGATTTGCTGTTTTATGCACATTGTCGCCTTAGGAGACAATACGCACGAATGATCAAATCCTATTTTATGGAAAAAAAACAAACATAAATAAAGTAATTCGAAATAATGTCTGCAGATTTTTTCCAGCATGCCAAGGAAGAGATTGTGCAAAAAGTATGTAAATATACCCAGGACACCTTAGAGCCCTCTGAGGATACTTATCAGACCACAAATTGATTTTTCTTTTAAATATTTTTTCCATAAAGAAGGGTTTACTATTTCGCGCATATTGTCTCCTTAAGAGACAATGTCCACGAAATATTAAATCCTATTTTATAGAAAAAAAAGTAAAATAATTCAAAACAATGTCTGCAGATTGGTTTTCTGCATGCCAGGGGAGAAATTGCTGCAATGATGTGGAAAATCCCAATGCAGTCAACTGTCAAATTCTTCTGAGGTCTTTGTGGCCGATTAAAGGCTCCATATTCCTCAAAAAATAGACATTTGTTTTATCCAAGATGGTGATTGGACAAGTTTTGTTCACAGGTCATTGCCTTTTGTTGTGACTGGCTGTCGGAATTTTACAGCTGCACGATTTTCTTGCGCAAGACTGCCCTGGAATTTTGTGAATGGGTAAACTTCGCCTAGCTTGAGAAGTTACACCTATTTGAATAACTATTACCTTTACTACTGCGAAGTATGATGCTGCTTCCTTCTTCCAACAACTGCACTAGTATACTACTACTACTACTACGATTACTACTACTACAGCTACTACTACTGTTTCTACTACTTCTACTACTACTATTACAACTACTACTACTAGTACTATTACTGCTGCTGCTGGTTTTTGGTTGATTGTCCTTTAGAATCTTTGTTTTTCTGCAATAGGGTTTATGCAGTGATAAAGCTTCAGGGCTTTAACTTATAGTTTGTCATACTTGTATGTTTATAAGACACTCTCTCGTATGTATTTTTTCATGCAGATTGTAAATGTGTTTGTATGGCGATGAGCTGTACCATGCTCAAGTCAAAATAAAATTTATGTATGAGTGTATGTATTAAGAGGATCACAAAATGTGGCATCTGACAGCCTGTAAAATTTCAGTCAGTCCTTCGTTTTTGAACTGGATCGAAAATGAAATGATTTTCTGTCGTATTTCTGAATAATAATGATTTTCTATCGTATTTCTGAATAATGTTGGCAACATTTATTCAGAGATACGATAAAAAATCATTTCATTTCAAGACCGAGAGACTAACTGAAATTTTACAGGCTGTCAGGTGCCACATTTTATGATTGTATTAATACCATACATCAATTTATTAAACCTTTTTTTAGTTAATAAAATGTCTATTTTTGAGGAATATGGGGCCTTTAATAGTCAATGTTTATTTTCTTTGTAAAAATATACTTTTAAAAGTTTATCAGTTTGTATTATTACCATCTTACCAAAAATTCTGAGCTTTCCGTACTCTTAATAAATATTTTTTTCCTGTATATACTATACATTTTTATAAATCCACAGACAGATATTGCCCTGAATCTCCCTGAAAGCCTTTTCGAACCCTCTGCATATATGTTTATATATAAAGTCGATTTGAAATATGAAGGTCAATTGATGTGCCATCAGGTATCACCAAAGGTCTTTATTCAACATTTCAGCAATTCTGCATTTCTTCTGATCAATATGTCGCTTACTTCAGCAGAAAATTCTGCGTTTTAAGATGTCTCCAGGCCCCGAGGTTATAAAACTGTTTTCATCCTCAACTCAGCTGGAGCATGTAATTACGTCCTGCTAATACATCTGAAATTACTAATAAATGCAAATTCTTTCTTTCTACGAGCGTAAATATAGCTGAGCATGAAAATTTCTCTGCTGATAAATATAAAAATGCCAACTATTGTTGGCGTTTTCATATTTATTTGCAGAGAAAAAATAGTTGGCATTTTCATATTTATCAGCAGAGAAATTTTCACGCTCAGCTGAGTTGAGCATGGAAAAAAAAAAAAAAAAAAAAAAAAAAAAAAAAAAAAAATCTCGGGGCCTGGATGCACTTGGTAGAGTTGCCGCCACTTTGTACAAAAGAGGCACATTGTTTGACCTGTAACTTGCTTTTCGGATACATCACGAAAACATACCTATATAATTTTGACCCCCTTAAACCCCAATTTTATATAGTAAAACTGGGGTTTACAGGAGTATACATTATTTTTCTTATTTCTGCTCGAAAACATAGATTGTGGGTACTCGTTAGAACCGCCTCATTGTGACGGTTCTAACGAGTACCCACATTTTATGTTTGGAGCAGAAATAAGAAAAATATCAGAATCTTTTATCTGAAAACTTTCATTTTTTTTTGGTGGTAAAATATTCTATATATTTGAATAGGCGTGTTTTCGTAATGATTGTGTACAAGAGAGGCAGATTGTTTGACTTGTAACCTGCTTTTCGGATAGAAATACATGTCGTTTTCCAGCAAAATCCATAAATGCCTTGGAAAGAAACTAGCTATATTTACAAACAAGGAGATTGAATATTGTTGCAAACCTTAATCATTTAGGCTTTGTGTATTAAATTAAGGCTTTATGACAACGGCGTTAAAGGTAATTAAGTATTCAAAATGGTGGCGCCATAAAAGCAGTTTTGGTATCACTAAAACTTGATAAATTACCTATTTTCATCCGATTTTAATCAAATTTGCATCAACATGTACACTTTATAAAGATCACGGATCTTAACTTATTCTCCCCTTAAAGCGCCAAGAAAAACTGCATCTGAAAATGTCGTCTGTTTATGTCGTCTGCTAAATATTCTTGCAGACTTTTCAAACCTAGTTTTGCATACAGGCAAACAGTGTGGACCCAGATCAGACTGCTCAAGGAGCAGTCTGATCTGGGTCCACACTGTTTGCAAAAATGACTTTTAAAATCAAAAGCAGATGGCAAAGCAGACGACAATAGTTGTGACTGGCGCTTTAAGGGTAAACAATAAAGCAGCTCAAAGTTTTATTCTGATTTTGTCAAAATAAATAAATAAATAAATAAACATACACAAAGACAAAATATATATAAACCTTAGAAAAGAGATATTCTATCAGGGAGGAGACACATGTATGACTCATAACATGACATGAGAAAAAAATGCCCTTTATGCATATGCAGACAGCGAACATCAAAACTGGCCTGCGCTTTCATTTAGTCTGATCGAAGTTTGCTTACCGAGTCCTCAGTTATAAACATATGAATTTGAATTATGGATTGGTCGAATCGTGCTGAACTTACGCCCTAAGCATATATAGTGAAAGTTGGAAAAAAAAATGGTACACATTATTAGGACTGAGATTTCGCTTGGTGTTTCTGCTCTGAAAGCTTAACCCTTTCAGCCTTTGGTCATTGTATTTTGACGTCCATTGTTGCCTATAATTTTTCAAAATCATTATCAGACTGGCAAATATTGTTGATCCTGATAAGACTGCTCACTATGAACCGTCTCATCTGGCTCTGCCTTGTTCGCATATATTTTTGTACCGGTCTACAGGATTCTTTGTTTGTTTGTTTTTTTTTTTGAACCGACGTTGCTTCACCGTATATACCCGCTGTGAACGCATCCAGTCCTATTTGTTGGCTGCGCACGGGCATTTGAAGACATCACGAAAACTTGCCTATATAATTTTGACCCTCTTAAACCCCACCTTTAAATAGTAAAACTGGGGTTTACAGGGGTATACATTATTTTTCTTATTTCTGCTCAAAAACATAGATTGTGGTACTCGTTAGAACCGCCTCGCCGAGGTTCTAACGAGAACCCACAACCTTTGTTTAGAGCAGAAATATGAAAAATATCAGAGTTTTTTAACTGAAAATTTTCAGTTTTTGGAGGTAAAATTTTCAATATATTTGTATAGGCATGTTTTCGTAATGATAAATCGGAGATTGATAATGACCCTTTTTCTCATGTGTTGCCCCATATTTTCTCATGATGGAAGCAAATAGCTAGACACAAGGTATCGCGAAATGAGTTGACACAGGTCAACGTTTGCATCCACGGAGACGGACCGAAACCTGCGCAGAGACTCTTCATGAGATGGGTACCCAGCTAGCATTCTACTTAAATATAAATCGCGCCGTTATCGGCCCGTCAGGATTCCTGACGGACCGATAACCGCCCGATATAGACTTAAGCAGAATATTGGCAAGGTATAGAACCTGAAAGCACGTCTGCGCATACGTATTAATATCCAAGAGGTCCTCCGTCTGCTCACATATGATGCATAACTACTGATAAGGCGTTTCTTTTTCCATCAAAAGTTTAGACGTTTTTTCTTATTTCACCTTGAAAATATATGGTGTGGATAACTATTAAAGGAGCCTCCCCGAGGCGCTTTTTATGAATTTCTGCATCATATGTTTTCATGGAGAATTAAGGAAATTTTCCGGATATTTTTCCTTACCTAGAGCAATGTGTAATATGTAACACGAGAAAGTGTCTGTCCAGCGAAGGCATAGATCAGCATGTGCATCCGCGCAATCTGGTTCCAAGGTTATAAAACTTTTGTCGCGCTCAGCAATGGTTAGCAGAAAAGAATTTGGTATTGTTAGTAATTTGAGATTAATTGCAAGACAATTTTCATGCTCAGCTAAGCTGATCACAAAAAAAAAAGGTTTTTTAAACTCGGGGCCTGATTAGGGTATTTTCTGTTTCACCATTACGCCGAGGCGGTTCTAACGAGTACCCACAATCTATGTTTTGAGCAGAAATAAGAAAAATATTGTATACCCCTGTAAACCCCAGTTTTACTAAATAAAAGTGGGGTTTAAGGGGGTCAAAATTATATAGGTATGTTTTCGTGATGCGCTGTATTCTATAGCCCCCATTCGGTAAGCGCCAAGGAAGGCAAAGATCAGATTGGCAAATATGACACAAAAGCCCTTTTCTTCCGTCGTGCATAAACGAAAACTGTACCTTTTATCTGCTTAGGAATCAATCTTTAAGAACGGTCAGGGGCGGGTTCAGAGGGTTTTAGATCTGGGGTTCAATATATCTCAAATTTTTTTTTTATGCGGAATTTTGTATAAATTTGATAAATTTTAGATAGTGTATTTACGGTATATTATTTTCGCACTTCATAACTCTCTACCATATACTTACAAATTTTAAGAAAATATTTTGAAAAAAAAAATATAAATAGACAAATAAATAAATAAATAAATAAATTAATAAATGAGCCTTGAGAGCAATGAAGACTCTCACATTACGAAAACTTGCCTATTCAAATATACTGAAAAATTTACCACCAAAAAAAGAAAATTTTCAGATAAAAAAAAAACTGTGAGATTTTTCATATTTCTGCTCAAAACATAGATTGTGGGTACTCGTTAGAACCGCCTCGGCGAGGCGGTTCTAACGAGTACCCACAATGAATGTTTTTGAGCAGAAATAAAAAAGAATAATGTATACCCCTGTAAACCATAGTTTTACTATATAAAAGTGGGGTTTAAGGGGGTCAAAATTATATAGGTATGTTTTCGTGAGGAATAGATAAATAGATAAATAAATGACCCTTGAGAGCAGTGAAGACACTCACAAAACCGAAAACAACTGAAGTGAAATGTTTTCTGGGCCATTTAGGCTCGGCAAATATGTCCATATTTGCTATCTTTGGATGTCTTTGTAGCAAACAGTGTAGACCCTGATAAGACGGCGCGTTCTGCGGAATCTTATCTAGGTTTACAACGTTTGCTTAGACATATTAGTTTGAGTACTAAGGGTAAATACGATACGATATATTGATCAAATTAAACCCCGTCAAGAATTTTGAACCCCGCGATTAAATGATCGGATCCGCCCCTGAAAGAATATAAAAGATAAACGGCGTCAGTGTCCAGCCATTCCACATTTTTCGGTGCGGTAATCGGAGCAAGATGCGCCTCGAAATTATTATTATAGGTTTTGTCTTGGGTGTTTGTGCCGCCGCGAAGAAGAATTCTGATGTACCGCCGTAAGTATCTGAATGATGTATTTATGTTTTTGTTTGTTACCTAACGCTTAGAGCTCTGTGCAAAATTAAAACAGAAGACATTTTGAAAAAAAAAAATTCTTATGTTTCGAGCAAACGAAATTTGACATTTCATGCAATTTGTCTCTAATGGAGACAATTTGCATGAAATGTCAAATCCTGACTTCTGGAAAAAAAACTTAGAAGAAAAATATCACCAATTTGTCGTCTGCTGAATTAGCACAGACTATGGTAAAAGTTAAATTTGAATTACCATTAGCCCTCATTACGCAGGCGTGTAACATGTGTAATATGCCAATAAAAGTTTCATAAGAAAAAAAATGCAATATAGAGCCATCAGCTTTACTATAGGGGCTGCTCTTAAAAGAAAGAATATATCGCTTCTAAATAAGGGCTTCTCATAAAGGAAAAAAGTGCTTCTTCTGGTATCAAATTACTTTAGAGAAGTCCGTTCTGGCTATATTTCTGTCTTTGCCTGTCTGTCTCTGTTTCACTCTCTGTTTGTCTGTTTGTCTGTCTGTCTCTCTCTCTCTCTCCGGTTATTATTTTAAAGGGAAAGGCTTGCTAAATTAATCTTATGCTTAAAAATGTCCAGCTATAGACAACTAATATTTTGATGTGAATAGTATCAAAATCGGTTAAGAATTATAAAAGTTATTGATGTTTATATTTCTACACCTGCGAGTATGGGCGTCGTCATTTAGAATATATAGAGCAATAAAATGTTGTTTAGCGTGTGATTTATTTGTATTTTGCATGTTTCATTCGGTGTTTATGACGTCATTAACTCACACACAAAAAATGTCAGCTTCGATGACAATCTTTTATAAAATTTCAAACCCCAAAAACTGAGTGTCTAATTTCTTAACAATTTTTATCACATTTTCACCAAATGCTCAGCTTGAAAGGCCTTTTATTTTCAGCATGTTTATTATTTGATGAGTACTTTCCTTTAAATAAGAGTATAACGCGGAGATTGGGAAATGCACGATGAGTTAGAGAGAGAGAGAGAGAGAGAGAGAGAGAGAGAGAGAGAGAGAGAGAGAGAGAATAGCCATTGATGTCCTTCACATTCACCATATGCATCTCATAGACTTGCATGCAGTTTTCGCTGAATACTGGCGAAGGTTCGCGGACTTTTACAAGTGTTCAATTATGACAGTTTTTTTTTCCGAACAGTAGCATGTGTCCGCAAACCATTCCTAGACCGGTCTTTAAGGCAAGCTTGCATTTTTCCGGCGTCAAGCCTTCGTTTGAGTCTATATGATGTAGCATATTACGCACAGACAGCGTCAGCAGATAGGTTAACAACATCAACTTGGGCTATTCACAGCGTATGTCCATAGTAGCTTCAGATAACATACTTATTAACCAGTATCTACCTCTTCCATGGCCGGCCTCGGTGGCTCAGTTGGATGCGCGTCCGACTGGAGATCAGTAGGTCGCGGGTTCGACCCCCGCCGAGGTCGGCAACATTCTTTTGTGGAGATTGATCATGAAATATTTTCTACGGTCATTCTCTCCCTTCCGCTGATTCAAGAAGGACAGTTGTTAGTTTCTGGCGAAAGAATGTGCACAATACTGGTTAACCGCTTAGAGGACTAAGCCTGCCCAGCAAACGTGTGGTTAGGTAAACTGACCGTGCTCGACATGACCCCATTGGGTTGACTGGGCCGTAAAACTTCAACACAAACAAACAAACCTTTTCCATGAAACATTTGCTGTGTTACAAATTATAGGCTAATCACCTCGGCGAGATATAATAATCATTACAATCACCCTTTATACTCGGACGGGTTGTTTTTAGCTATTGGATGACTGTTCCCAAGTGGATCGGTACGACTATATTGAACCGTTAGTTCATCTTTAGTCTTGAAAAAAAAAATTAACTTCTATGTTTAATGCGATTGATATGCGAGTTAAAGTGTGTGTATATTATTTATACACATCATTTATATGCAATAAAACATTAATTTAAAACTAATTATACTCTGAGTATTGGATATCCACTTGCGTAGAAGTAGAAAGTCTTATCTTGATACCACACTCATCTAGAGATATCACATGATGAGAGCGTTCTGTTGTGGAGGCTATTCAAATGAAATGTTATCCTGTGTCATCACTGAGAAATGTCGTTTGCAATAAGAAATAAGAAGAATCTCTTTGTGTTACCGGCCGGGATAACCGAACTAGTACATTTACCGTCCACAAAATCTAAGACTTGTTTTGTTTAAAGATATGCTATCACCGCGTGGGCAGGGGCGGGGTAGTGAGCACTTGGTGCCGATGCTTGAAAACCATTTTCACAACACACTGTTTAGAGTAGCTTTTTCCAAGCAAACCTGAAGGACCGTATTTTGGAAGTGAAGCGCCACCTCCCTCACGCCCTCAATCTACGTACCAGGAAAGGGATGGAAAGCATTCATTTGGTCTCCCATTTTTAACTGGTGTTCCTCATTATCTACATGTATCTATTTTTAATGACAGATTCTATCTGTCATTCTTCGTTGCCACGCACGTTTTTAGAGAAAGTGACTTTGACTACTATTCAATTTCGTATTCATCCGCGCATAAAAGTAGACCCAATGTTTCAATGTGTGTATATTAGTACGCCATTGAAGGGCTGTCCATACAAAAGTAGTGCAACTTGTGCTTGATCTATGGCGAGAGTCGCTGAGAAAACCCGCCTTAATATATGTGCGAACAACAAAGGCGCAGCTAAACAGCGCCTTTGTTGTTCGCTATAGCTCGTTTTTTTTTTCGACGAAGAAGCGTCTCACAAACTTAAATGGAGAACAGAATGATACCTGGAATTTATTAGTTTCTCATAGAATCTGTCATTTCAGGGCTATTCAGCCCTTTGATTTTTTAACGTTGCCTTCGCTGAGATGCTACGATGACCTTATCCAACTGTATTATTAAATCAGATACCCCATCCACTTTTTTCATGGAATGCTATGGGAACAAATACGCAACCGGAACAGCTCGTTTATGTAAATTAGCCATGTTCTTTTTTAATATCAAAGAAGGAATTTGAGATGAGAGAGCGCCTACAGCTATTGAAATTATTAAATTTCTTTTGAGTGACGAGTTTGGGCGGCCCGGTCACATTCAACTTCCACGAATGGAAAGTCCGTTCAAAGTTACGATGAAGCAAAATCAGACAAATCTAAGCCATTTATACTTCTTCCCTTCCTAATCACAGTTTGGTGCCTTCGTGGAATTATTATTTGAGATGCTGATCTGCGGTCTAGCTGATGAAAGTAAACAAATACTGAAACCATTCTTTCTTTTTCAGGATCTCTCTCTCTCTCTCTCTCTCTCTCTCTCTCTCTCTCTCTCTCTCTCTTAAGGGTTATATTTCGCTCTCTCTTCCGTGTTACCGATAAGCTCGCAGAATTGAATCCTTACGCCTTGGCGAGGCGGTTCTAACGAGTACCCACAATCTATGTTTTTGAGCAGAAATAAGAAAAATAATTCATACCCCTGTAAACCCCAGTTTTACTATATTAAAGTGGGGTTTAAGGGGGTCTAAATTATATAGTCATGTTTTCGTAATGACAATGATGATTGATGACAGCTCATCATAATAAATTGCACTAAAATATTGCATAATTAAGTTTTTACTTAAAGGCTCCATATTCCGAAAAAAACAGACATTTTATTATCCAAGAAAGGTTTAATAAATTGTTATAGGTATTAATATAATCATAAAACATGACACCTGACAGCCTGTAAAATTTCATTTAGTCTTTCGTGTTTGAAATGAAATGATTTTTTATCGTATCTCTGAATTAATGTTGCCAACATCAATTCAGAGCTACGATAAAAAAAAATCATCTCTTTTTTGATCCAGTTCAAAAACGAGAGACTAAGTAAAATTTTACAGGCTGTCAGATGCCACATTTTATGATAGTATTAATACTATATATCAGTTTATTAAACCTTTCTTGGATAAAGATTGTCTATTTTTGAGGAATGTGGAGCCTTTAAATACTGATCAGGGCCTATTTTGCCATCTTGCAGAATCGAGGCTTCGTGAAAAAAATCAACATACGACATTTTGAAATACGTTTTCTTATTTTTCCCATAAAATAGGTTTATCCCATTTGATGCAAATTGTCTTCTTATGAGACAATATGTATGAAATGTAAAAAAAAAACTATTTTATGGTTAAATTAAACTAGGCGATAATTTGCGTAGAATGCCAAGGCCTATTTTCTATAAAAAAAAAAAAAATAAATAAATATCACAGATTTGTCTGCTGAATTAGCCCAGAGAGTGACAACGGTGAAGGGATATTGTACAATGTATTAAAACATAGAAGGACCTCATCAGACTGCGCGAATGCACGGGCTGATCTGGGTTTACACGTTTTATTGTCATAAAATCTCTTTTCACACGTTACGTATCATTTGCTAATTGGGACTGATTTTTTATTCATCGCCTATGTTTGTTCTCTTTTCAGAGGTACATGTCGTCATCTTGGACTGTGTCCACGGACAAACACTAAATTTGGACGAAGTCGGTGAGTGACATAGATACGAGGGACGTTCAATAAGTAACAGTTTTCATATGAGCCGAGGCGTATAAAATCGTACTTAAGGGGCATACTTTATTGCAGTGCAACATATTTTCAATGGGAATGGGACATAAATTCTCACATCGTAAACAGCTGGGCCAGAGTTTTATGTGATATATTTTAATAATTCATTAACGGTATTATGCCAGTAACGTGATAACATGATAAACGCTTTGCACGACTGAACATTTTGCAGTCATCAGAAAAAATATAAATAAATAAATAAATAAATAAAAGAAACACCTGCATTAAGCAGGATTTGTGCCTTACAGGCTTTACCACTTCACACTTAATAATATATAATGGCTGAAGATAAAACAAGGTAAGGAAGATTCCCTGTCTTTTAGCCCTAGCCTCACCCTTAGTCCCAGCGCCACCATTTACCTACAAAAATACTCAAGCGCATACGTATCATGTACACTCACACTAGCAGGGCTCAATGCTTTATCTCGCTCTTTCTCTTGCTCTCTCTCTCTCTCTCTCTCTCTCTGCATTACCAACTTATCGGATAATGCTTTTTTTTGTCAAAACTCTTGAACATTGTCCACGTAGCCCAGACTGAGAGCGAGAACATTCTCCGAGTGTTCTCGAAAATCAGACTAGATCTCAGAATAGCGCTTTCACCGCCAGAAAGAGTTTTTTCCGCATACTTTGCACTTTATTTGAACAAATTCTATAATGCAGGCACCACACTGTCCCAAAATTGGCATCAGGGCCCAGTTGTTCAAAGCTAACGACATCGTAGTTAACGATTCGTTAAAATTTACACCAAGTGATACGCAAATATGCTGAAATTTTTTGCTGAAAAAAATGTGAGTAGCTTTTGCAATGCAAAAGCTACTCAAATTTTTTCAGCAAAAAATATCAGAATATTGTGTATTAAATCTGCTAAAACAGTTAACGAAATGACCCATAACGAGCTCGTTAAGCTAACGACGCTTTGAACAACTGGGCCCAGATGGACACACGGTAAAGGAAATGTACAAAGTCAGCTCGATCGTAAAACATCGGGCCATTTCGTAAGGGCATCTTAAGACATCGTATGACCGCTAGTACAGTTTCAAAGGCTGCGGCAGCAACTTCGTGAGCGGTGGAAAAGTTTTAGCATGCCAAAAAATTGCCGAAAGACCTTGCGAAGGTTCACTTTCGTTTTGAATTTGTGTGTCCATTTTGCCCTTCGTAAGGCCATTGTTAGGGTATCTTGCCAAATTGTGTCATCTTTGTATTTACTTCGTGCGATCATCGATGCCATCGGGCATTTTTCGCCTCACGGTGACAATACAAAGGAAACAAGAAGCTGCACGACTGTCTTAGAAAGGCAGCACGACTGCGGTAAGCCTTTGCAATGCCGTCGTGTAGCCATCGTACGAAGACATCGAGATGGGACCACGGTGTCGGTGAAGACAGCCCAACTGGAGTAGCTAAAGCGTTTCCCATGTGTTGTGGTAACGTAGACATATAAAGGGCCAGGCTCAGACTATCTTCTTCTGTCAGTCCTCAGCAACTGTTTTGCTCTTGTGAGTTCCGTATTCAACAGCCAGCTTCTTTCCTCTGTCTCTCCCTGCCTCAGGTGGCGCTCCGATCAGCAATTGAATTTTCCATGGTCGCCCGAAGGTTTATACCATCAGGTCACGTGACGTCTTCGTGACCTAGTTCGAACGCATCGTACTCTCAATACGACGTAGTGTAGCCTTCGTGCGGCTTTCGTAAAATACCTAATAAATAAATCACATCTTCGTGTTACCTTCGTGTGTGGTTCAGGTGCCATCCTACGTGTGACCATATGTAAGCATCTTACGCGTCGGCTGTAAATTGCCTGTTGATCAAGTTCGGGGCAATCGCGCGAAATTCCCTATCGTTTCAATTTCGGAACAGTGTGACGCCTGCATAAGATAAAAATAGAAATATTCTAAAATGTCCTACCTTATGCTGAGCTTAAACAAACTCCGTGTACATATAGTCATTTTGTCACGTGGACTCCTCACACTGAATAATCGACCAACCGGTATCCAAGTCGCGCCATTAGAAAAGTTATCAGCAAAGTGTATGCAGACAATAAAGATACAGGTCAGGTAGCGGTCGTAGTCTGATAAGGGCCTTGGCTAATGTGCATCGATGTACAGTCGAGCTTCAATGGCTACCATGGAAATGTGTTCTAAACATGGATAGTTTGAGTCACTGCGGGTTAATCATAACACCAGGTCAGGAGGCAAATGTAGATAATTTAGAGCTCTATTAGACCTATTTCGTTAATAAGCTCTGTCGGTGATGCATTAGAGAAAATAGCACACAAGCGCGTTTGTAATTTTGTCATAGAGAATAATATAATAACTCCATTTCAGTCAGTTTTGACACCCGGAGATTCCACAGTGAACCAGTTAGTTGACTTGTTCAGTGTATTTTGTCGTGCCCTGGACTTAAGGCAAGGAAGTCCGTGTGGTATTTTACGACATTAGTAAAGCCTTCGATAGGGCATGGCATCGGAGTCTTTTAGCACAATTGTATCACGATGGAATTATTGGAAATTTTGATAGTTATCTTTCGAACAGATACCAGAGGGAAACTATTCCTGGTGGTTGTTCTGAATGGGTAGAGAACAAAACTGGTGTTCCCCAAGGTTCCATTATCGGACCATTTTTGTTCTTGTTGTATATCGATGACACTGTCCATTGAATTCATTCTTACATAAGATTATTTGCAGATGATACTGCAGTTATGTCATTGTTGACTTTCCTGATTCAGCTGTGCAAATTTTAAACACATATCTTGAACATATTTCAAACTGGACTGTCAACTGTCTTGTAGGTTTTATTGCTAAGAAAACGTTTTTGCTGATAAAGTTTACTAACAGCCAACAGATTGAAACAGTTCATGTATAACCAACCTCCAGATGAACGTTTCGCTGAATCTGAAGTGTTCTTCGATATACCGTATTTACCTTAAATATTCTGATAGACAGGCCTAAGCAAACGATGTAGACCTAGAAGAGATGACACAGAACGCGGCGCGTCTCATCAGGGTCTGTACCGTTTGCCTCTCATCCAGCAGCTTTTAGACACATCCACAGCATCACGAAAACATACCTATATAAATTTGACCCCCTTAAACCCCACTTTTATATAGTAAAATTGGGTTTACAGTGGTATATATTATTTTTCTTATTTCTGCTCAAAAACATAGATTGTGGGTACTCGTTAGAATTGCCTCGCCGAGGCGGTTCTAACGAGTACCCACAATCTATTTTTTGAGCAAAAATATGAAAAATATCACATTTTTTTATCTAAAAAATTTCATTTTTTGTGATGAAATTTTCAATATATTTGAATAGGCGTGTTTTCGTAATGGGCAGTAAATTATACTTGCTAAATTTTAGGACAAGTGTGGTGAGGAGTTAAGGGGTCGGAATACTTAGGATAAATATGGTACAGTGGAACCAATGGCTCGAACATCTTTAGGACTATTGAAGTTGTTTTAAACATATGTGGATCGAGCCACCGAAGTGTGATCATAATTTGGTCACTGAGGGGCTGTTCATATATTTACATGTGAATGCTCAAAAAGTGAAAATCAGAGAAAAAAACTACAGAAATATGAAAATTCAATAAAGAGAAGTCGGCAGTCGCTCTCCTGAATACCTTTCATCAGGGATATATGTATCATAAATTCAAACATGTATCTTAAGGATTAAAAAATCAATATAAACATTTTTTACGTTTTATTTTATTTTATTTATTTATTTACTTATTTTTATTGTTTTTTTTTTGTTTATTTATTTATTCATTCATTTATTTATTTATTGATATACCTATTATCAATCTCTTTCAGTTTTGGATCTGGAATATGTATGAAAACATCTCCTTGCGGTAAGTAACTATAACGAGACATTGACACATTAGAGAATCTTCTCACTGATGTGAGTATTGTTTGGAATATAAGCATCTCCATGAGGCATAACTCTGATTTAGAAACATTTGACAAAACTACCATTGGATGCTTCTCTTAACCCTTGTCATGCTGAATAAATTAAGATGCCATGCCCTTTTCTAATTTTCAGCCAATCAGATTACTTGATCCAGATTGTTGACATAAATTCACATACTTAATGACAAACAGTGCAGATCCAGATCAGTTGGCTTCTTCAGAAGCCAACTGAACTGGATCTACACTGTTTGCTAAGACAGAGCATGTCGTGTTCAACAAGAGAAGGGTTAAAGGAAAGAATTTGTTTCGAGAGCCAACACTGAAGGGAAAGAATCTGCTACCCCTTGGACAAATTCTCTTCATTAGAGTATCAGCCATTTTGAAAGGTGTTGAGTGCTAGCGAAGATAATTCCCGCCTGCAAAAGATGTCTCCCTTCACAGAAGGGCAGCAAAATCTTTCAGGCGTATCCACTCACCTTAAGTGGAATATAAACACTTTCAGGGGAGACGACTTTGACAAACTGATTTTGTTCCCCTTCTGAGAAGGACTCTACTCTGAAAGGAAAGAATCTGCTCACATTGGGAGCAAATTCTTCTCGTATAGAGTAAACCCCTTTCCAGTAGGGGTTTCGTGTGCAGAAAAGCAAACAGGAAGTCACAAATGTTATCTTCCTTGTAAAGTTGCAGAAAATCTACCAAGTGTAACTACCGTATTTACCGTAAGTATTTGGGCAGACAGGACTGAGCAAACAGTGTAGACCAAGATGAGACGACGCAGAACGCGGCGCCTCATCAGGGTCTGCTGTGTTTGCCACTCGTCCAGCAATTTTAGACACAACAACGGGTAGTACATTGTACTTGTTCAAATTTTAGAATAAGTATGGTAAGGAGTTGAGCTGTCCGAATACTTAGGGTAAATACGGTATTTCCCATAAGCTTCTCTTAGATATGACTGAATCGAAGTGAAAAAGGGCTTTATGTCACATGCCAGCAGCGCCGGTTCAAATTTACCTTTCGAAGAATTTGAACAGTGTAGCATAGCAACAGATAAGGCGCTTTTTTCATCCGAAAAAATGCTGATATCTTTCTTATTTATCAACAAAAACATATGTTGTGGGTACCCATTAGAAGCGCCTCGGTGAGGCGCTTCTAATGAATACCCACAACATATGTTTTTGTCGAGAAATAAGAAAAATATTATGTGGATACCCCCTCTTATCTGTAGCTATGGTGTAGACCCTGATCACACTACTACAAGCATGTGCTGACTATACTCTACACGTATGAATATGCTGAGCTGCATAGTTGTATTTCCTACAGATCACGTCGGTCGAAATGCAGACTGGCTTCAGTCTCTTGTGACGAAATATTTATTCTTATAATCCTCTTTAATACTATGACCCAGCATAACATATCAAGGGCTTTATTCAGTTTGTGAGTGATTTACCGGTATTCGTTTCTATAGTATTTACATAATAGATGGTTCTGAAATCACATGATGCGGTACGCATATACCTCATAAAATACATATTCTTACGTTTATGCAGATTTTTGCCTCATGCGTAGTTCAGATCACGCACGATTTGTGAAACCGAGTGAGCAACGGCTTGGAAAAATATACTTTCCGAGTACATGCGAACAGCAAAACCTTAGATCAGTATGTGCATCCGCGCCTTGATTAAGCTCTTCGCCGTCCGCGTACGGAATCATTACATACTGCAGTGCGTACTGACGAACAACAACCCAGCTAGCATTCTATTTATATATACAGTCGACTCTCGTTATCTCGAATTCCAAGGGACTCTCTGAAATACTTCGAGATATCCGTACTTCGACATATCAGATTTGCAGAACTGAGGAAAAACTAATTCGTTTAACCACATTTCTTGAAGTTAGATATATATTGAAAATATTGTGGAAAAGAGGAGAAATTGCTCCTAAGGAGCAATTTCTCCTCTTTTCCACAATATGTTTTACATGTTGTTAGATCTTCATGTTTAGGCAGGGACCAGATTTTCACTTCGAGATAAGCGGTTATTCGAGATAAGCTAATTCGAGATAGCGAGATTCAACTGTATATTGGACAGCTATCAGGTTTGTTGGGCCAATAACGGTCCGATATAGATTTAAATAAGATTCCTGTAGAGCCGATTACCGTCCAATATAGATCAGTTGAAAATTGATATTGGTCTGGGCATTTATTGTATCTATATGGCTTTCCTCTACCACATGACACTCGTTTTGCTTCGCGAGAGTCATGTCATCCTTAAAGAAACATATTCCATTGCGTAAAATGGGGGGCAATGATATAAAGTTTTCGGCATGCTAACAGCAATGTTCCTATGTCGTGGCTGTGTCTGAAATACAACTCTGGTTGCATTGTATTTTCTCTACAACAGCAGAATTTGAGAATATTTTGTTTTTCTCCCTTACGTATTCCTTTGGTTAGGTCGGGCTTATGTCACCTCCGGTCACGTGATCAAATAGCGAAGGCCAAAACTTGCTTGACAACTAATGTACCTTGCTATTTTTCGATCATAATATCTTCAGAAAAAGGGGAATAAAACAAAACGTTTTTTTTCTGGGGACTTACATGATATTTGCTTTACTTTAAATTGCTGATATATTTAAAACTAATTTGCAAATAATAAAGTTACGACGGGCCAAACTAGCCAGCAGCTTTTTTTTTTTTTTTTTTTATCAAAACCGAACCTGTCACGTCCACATCCATGGATTAAATGGCAACTTGTTTGACAATGATTTCGCGAGACTAAAGAGCCTTATTGACCTAACGAATAGACTAACCACTTTTAGCCATTCTTCGCATAAAGGAGATTTTCTTTCTTCATTTTTTTTTCTTTCTTTTATTGTCAGTTTTGAAACTCTATCGTGGCCATCCATGTACATTGTATCAGAGCCCCTCATTTACCCTTAATGTTTGGACCCCTAAACCCATTGCCTATCTTCAGGAGACTGGATACAATTTCGGGAAAGATAACTCTGTTAATTTGTTTTTAGCTGCCTTCTTTAAAGGGAGAAACTTCTTTCCTTTTTTGAGTAGATTCTTTTTCAGAAGGGATCTAATATGCAGGAAAGCAAACAGGAAGTCACAGAAGTTGTTTTTCTTGTTAACATGGCAGAAAATCTACCAGATGTATCGAGTCCCTTTAAAAGCTTACAAACCTCTTTACAACCTGGGCCCCGTTGTTCAAACTAATGATGGCCTTAGTTAACGTATCGTTTAAACTGACAACATTAAATTTAGCATATATGCTACTATTTTTGCTGAAAAAATGTGAGTAGCTGTTGCATTTGCAAAAGCTACTCACATTTTTTTCAGCAAAAATACTTGTGAATTAGATATTGGACTTACTAGAACAGTTAACATTTTGACGTTACGACGATGCTTTGAACAACTGGGCCCTGGTAATGTACACGGCAGTTGCTACATACTCGCATGGTGCTCTGAACTTGATCTGCTTTGTTTGCGCATGCATACCTGTCCGAATATGTATGTTAAATATGGTAGTTTTTGTGTTATTTTGTTCTTTATCGCTTAGTATGCCGGATAAAGCCGACCTATGTTTTTTCCTAGAAAGTAAATTTTGTCTTTTTTTTTTTTTTTTTTTTTTTTTTTTTTTTCAAAAAAATAGAGCTTTTTTGCAGTTTATGAACAATAGGAGACAATTTTCATTTATATCAAACCCTACTTTTTTCTGGGGAAAATAATAATAATAATAAAAATAATAATAATAATAATAATAATAAAAACAGTATTAATTGTGAGAATAGTATAATTATATATGCATTAGTTTCAATTTGCAGCTTCATATATTGATTTTTTCTTTCTTTCAATTTTTGTCGTTTTAGAGGAGACGTTCCTACCGTGGAGTCCGTGCACCAGGTCTTGTGATGCAGGGATACGAACTCGATTCGGGATATGTAAAGCCAAAAAATGTAAACGGTGGCTCAGAGAAACAGAAATATGCAACGATTTTGGCTGCTTTGCACCTCCACCTCCACCTCCACCTCCAGGTAGGCTTACAGAAGGGCATCTAGGTTAGTCATTACGAAAACACGCCTATTCAAATATACTGAAAATTTTACCACCAAAAAATGAAAAATTTTCAGTTAAAAATCCTTATATTTGTCATATTTCTGCTCAAAACATAGATTGTGGGTACTCGTTAGAACCGCCTCGGCGGGGCGGTTCTAACGAGTACCCACAATCTATGTTTTGAGCAGAAATATGAAAAAATATCCGAATTTTTATCTGAAAATTTACAGTTTTTGGTGGTACAATTTTCAGTATATTTAAATAGGCATGTTTTCGTAATGAATTTACGTCTTTATCACAGATTGTAAAAAGGAAAACATAATGACTGTTGGATCTAGATGAGAGAAAACATAGCAGGAGCAATGAATACTTACCCAGTTAGCGTTATCGGACCCTAATCGGCCCGACAGGAGAAAGATTTAAGCAGACTGCTAACTGTATATAGACTGATTCAGAGTCATAATTTACACAAAGTAGGTATACTGTATCTACATGTAAAATATAATTGAGCAACGCACGACATAACCTACAATCAAAATTGTGCGATCAGCGAAGGTTCAGATCAGCCTGAGCATGCACGCTGGATAGAGTCTTCGCTGATCGCTTGTGCCTTCACCAGCCTCCGAGCGAAAACCTTGGCCATACTGGGAGAATGTACAGGCTGATCTGAGTCTTTGCTGGTCACACAGGTCTTATTGTAAGTCTTGTCGTGCGCTGGCTCTATTGAATTCTGTGTCTGTTCTGGTATTGTTACAGTAATCAACTACTTTCAAGTAAGTGAACAACGTCACTATCCGCATAAACGTCATCAGCGGTAGACTTTCTGACGTTGTTCGAAAAGTTGGGTCAGCGCACGACAAAAACCTACAATAAGAACTGTGTATCTAGTTTAGACTCAGATCAGCCTATACATCTACCTATTATGGCAAGAGTTTTAGTTTATCTCTCTTTGGACAGTCCGGAGGCTGTAAAAGGCACAGTCGATCAGCGAAGACTCTGATCAGACTGCGCGGATGCGCAGGCTGATCTGAGTCTTCGTTGGTCGCACTAGACTTATTGTAGGTTTTGTCGTGCGCTATCTCAAATACCAAAATGGCGTTCGAAAAGGCTAAAACGTTGAAATGTCCTTTAAAACAGTTTGGGATTTTCTGACTTTTGGCAAGAAAGTATGAAGAAATAAATATATGTCCGAAATTTATATTTTTTGCATTGGTCTCCTAAGTTATAATGTCGCAGCTCATATGTCTACTTATTCATAGGACCTGGAGGTTGGTCGAATTGGGGAGAATGGTCATCTTTTGGCGCATGTGACCGGTCTTGCTGTGGGGGCACGCAGACGCGAACCAGAACTAGGACTTGTCCAACATCGGGTTGTAGTGGTAATGCTACCGAAACTGAATCACAGCCTTGCAACACAGAAATATGTCCAGGTAAGTTCCGTAATTAACCTAAACTTTCACAAAAAGCCGAGTTGCACTTTTGCCGTTTTTGTGCCCATGATGGATTTTGGTGAAATTCATATGTAAAGTAGTCTGATCTTTGCTAGTTCACATGAGCACAATTTGAATTTAACGACGATATATAGAGTCAGGTGACTTCCGGTTTTATTTCAAATGGGTGTTTATAGAGTTCTGTCAACCGGAGTTGACATATTAGATAAAAAAAAACAATGACTTTACATGATTCCGGCGTGATTAAAGCATGTTCATATTATATGTTTTTTCTATAGGAAATCTTTAACTATGTATTAAAATACAGATGAAGTTAAATATTGCGAAATTATGTTTTATTATTGTCTTTGTTTATGGTTTCGAGGAAGCAAATCCAACAACTAACATGTCACATGCCCATGCACACCATTGCACATGGCATATTTTGAAGGTATGGGTGCTTGTAGTTGAGATATTTAAGAATACATAAATAGATACTGCTTTATATTTGACCTTGACTTTTCAGTCGCATGAAGTATCTTTTAGGAAATAGTCTACCACAAGAATATCATAAGCATCCAAGAAAACCGAGGCCATAAACTTCTCAGTTGTTGAACCAGACTTTGTCTTATTTGGCGGTGTAAGCCAGGATGATTCCATTGTTTAGACTGTTATTTGGATTCTGTTATGATATAATGTTGGACCCAAGTTTCATCCATCGTCACACACCTCAACAGAAACTTTTCAGGATCTGTCTAAAAAAGGTTCAGATTAGCAAGCGACCTATTCTGTCTTGAGTGCCTCTGATCAACTGTCAGAAGTCTGGGTACCCAACGGGCTTAGAGTTTTCTCATATTCAGATCTTCTGTAAGAATGGAATGCGCTATTTCCTGAGAAATCACTACAGAACTAGCTATGCATCTGTCTGTAACTCGTCTGTCACCCATAACCATATCATGGATTTAAGTGACTATTTCGGGAGGTGTCACAGTAAGAGGCCATCCAGAATGGGGGTCAACCTCTAGGCTCTCCTTGCCATGCTTAAATTCTGCTACCATCCTTTTTTATGGTAGCATATGGAGTGACATTCGTTTTCAATGTTGCTACAATAACAGCATGACTAGCCTTAGATGCTAGTCCCTTTTTATGCAAATACTTATTACCATGCGTTCAGTAATTTTGTCTATTTTGCAACATGCATGTGCCCTGTTTACCGTAGAGTGTTAGCACTTTGACATATGCTGACCATTCAGCTTTTCCCATTTTAGACTGAATAAACTCGTCCACAATATATACCCACCATATGTATTGGAAGAGTCGAATTTAAATTTTTACTATGCCGGACGACGTGGTTTATATGTTTCTAGAGAAAATGGTTACACTATTTGCAAACAGTGAAGACCCTGATCAGACGCTGCATGGGGGTCCAGCTTAAGTTAATTGAGTTGACAAATATGAGAAATAAAGACCAGATGAATCTTCATATGCCAGTGGTCAGATAAGGGTCAAACTAAGGTTAGACGTGTTAACACATATGACAAGCGAAGAGTTAGAAAATTATACATTGCTATAAAGCGACGTTGTATAAAGTCATATGCCCGCTGTGTTGTGAAATTTGACCGAACCATAAGATTGTGTCGATTACTTGCCGTAAAAAATGAGAACTTCTGATTGAAAATTACATTGAAATATGTTTGTTGTTCGTGAAATGTAAAAACCCGTGCAATGCAATCAAACATCTCTAAGAATAAAGCCGTGAAATATAAATGCAAGACAATTTTGACATTCAATCTTTGAATGTATTAAAGTGATCTGGGCCCAGTTGTTCAAAGCGTCGTTAGCTTAACGAGCTCGTTAAGGGTCATTTTGTTATAGTTTTAGCGGATTCAATACACAATATTCTGATATTTTTTGCTGAAAAAAATGAGTAGCTTACTCACATTTTTTCAGCAAAACATTTCAGCATATTTGCGTATCGCTCGTTGTAAATTTTAACGAATCGTTAACTAACAACGTCGTTAGCTTTGAACAACTGGGCCCTGGTGAAAAGGGAGCAAAATACACTTGGTAGAATGTTCTACCATATTTGACAAAGGAGACAAACGTTATTTACTTCCTGTGTTTTCCCGTGCATGAATTGCTCTCTTACTCCCCTTCCTTCCTTCTTAAGAAGGCACCATTTCAGAAGGAAGATAAACCATTTTGACAGATTTGCCTCCCCTGAAAGCGTAGTATATCCTTGTTAATTGTAATGTATCATTAGATGGACATCGGACGGACTATATGCCCATAAAAGCTTCTTCACTGAAGTTGTTATAACAGTATCATTGATGTTTGAAAAAATATCGCCGAGGATATAATAAGATAAGTTTTCGTTAATTCTTACCATGATTTGGGCAAATTCAGCAGACGACCAACTGATGATTTGTTTTCTTACTTGTCCTAGAAAATAGGATTTAACATTTCATACAAACTGACTCACGAGGAGACAATTTGCATGAACTGTTAAAATCCTATTTTCTAGAAATAAAAATAAGAAATATATTTCAAAATGTCGTCTGCCGAAATTTTTACCCAGCATGCAAAATGTTAAACTGGCAATGCATGAGAGCCGCGACATGAGAAAATGAGTCTGTGGGGCTAATGAAGACAGTATTTATCCAGATCAGATAGCGGTGATATATAGTTTGATCAGGACCAGTTCTATACTTCGTTGTGTCCTACATTACCAAATGACTCTATAAGCAGATGCGCATGCAGGCAGATTCCCATGCAGACAGATGCCCATTTTCTAATCTGTAGATAATTGTGTTCTTTGTTTCCAAAAGCAATCTTTTTGACATTTATTATGTCGACCTCTGCTGTGCGTATATGCCCGACGATCCGTTTTCGTATGGCGCGGCCCATATATGCCCATGTCTTCGGACGTATGCGAAATGTCAGATGAGACTATGCATGTGCACAGTCTCGTCGGCGCATGCGCAGATCGTGTGCAAAGTATCTAGAACTTACACATTTTATAAAGTGAGCTGCGCGTAACCAGAATACAGGTAGTAGTGATAGGTAGTCACGACGTTGCATCGACGTTGATGCGATGTTGTATAAACGTCATGTGTCCGCTAGGGTACTGTCTTGCTTTAAAAGTGACGCCGTAGAGTACCGGTTTGTCACTGAAGCGGCCTGGTTTGATCCCAGGCAGTGTCTTTGGTGATTAGAATTCGTGGCCTTGTAATTGAGTGATTGCTCAAATTGAGATTCGGGACGAATCTAAATGGACGGGGGATACGTAGTAATGATAGGTTTCTGATTAACGCTAAAGGGCGTAAACTGTGTTTTAAACCTCATTACTGCTTATGAAGTGTTTCAATAATACCGAGACTCCCATTTTCTATCTGTAATGTGTTCTTTGTTTTCAAAGGTAAGATTTTAGATTTTTATTCTACTACTTTGTGGTACAAGCCGGCTTTTATAGCGATGCTGTATAGTGTTGGCCTGTCACTCAGGCGGCTCGAATTCGCTCCCGGGAAACAGCGTTGGTGACAGAAAACTTACATACACGTTACATACTCAGTGCAAGTCTTCAATTTGTTCTGGGCATAGGCAGTTCACACACGGGCCTACGGCTGGCAAAAGCAGTTTGTGCAGCCATGCGTCTGGTCAGGATCTGCGCCTTTTGTTCTATATCTTTATTGTGAAGGCGAACAGCGAAGATCCTGACCAGACAGCGCTGATGCATATATTCATATACACTTGAATAACCTTACGTGTTTTTTTTTTTTTTTTTTTTTTTTTTTTTTCAGTGTCGTGCGTGGGTATTACATCACTAACTTTCTTCAACAACCCTTGCGAGGCATGCAGTAGGACATACTACGTCTGTAGTGGTAATGGAGAGACAACGGCAACGCAACTCGAATGCACAGATCCTAGCCAGACCTGGAACCAGGCAGCACAGGAGTGTCAATTTGACTGCGCTGTTTAAGCTTTACCACTCTCTGGGCTAATTCTGCAGACGAAAAATTGATGGCATTTTTTTCATTTTTCTCAGAAAGTAGGTATTGACATTTCATGCAAATTGTCTGTAATTGGAGATAAGCTGGGTGAAATGTCAAAGCCTGTTTTCTGGGAAAAATAAGTGAATAATTTTAAACAGTCTTTTGCTGAAATTATTATCCAGAGTGCCAAGTGTTCATCACGAAAATATGCCTATATAATTTTGACTTCCTTAAACCCCACTTTCATATAGTAAAACTGGGACTTACAGGAGTTCACATTATTTTTCTTATTTCTGCTCAACAACATAGATTGTGTTCTAACGAGTAGCCACAATCTATGTTTTGAACAGAAATATGAAAAAATATCAGAATTTTTATCTGAAAATTTTCAGTTTTTGGAGGAAATTGTTTGTATATTTAAATAGGCGTGTTTTCGTAATGCAAATGACTAATCTGTCTGTGAAATAGTACGAACACAGCAAGTGCACTACATTGAGACGGCGTCGATTCAACTTTGATTCAATGTCAAGTCGTTAAATCAACATTGAATCGCCGTTGTACCAATGTTGTGTACTCTCTGGAAAGATCTTACAAAACCGTTTCTGCTGGATGTCTGAGGTGCAGCGTCTTATCAAAACAATTTGAGCCAAAACCTGAGGAAACGTACCTTCTGACATGTGAGACCATACGCGCAGTGTGATCAGAGTCTTCGTTGTCCACATGAAAAAACTTTGCATCCTTAGCTATCCAAAATGCGCCCAGTGAAAATTCTGATTATACTGCGCGAATGCGCAAGTTGTTCTGAATCTTCGCTGGGCGCACATGTCCAAAGATACGTTTTCTGAAGTAACGGGTTATTTTCTTACAAAATCTTTAAAGTATTGAAGTATTGAATCTTTACAGAAACATGTTTTTGGTTACCTTTTATCCAGCCGTAAAGTGCAGTTATATAATTTTCTTTGGTATCTGTTGGATATACTGGTATATTACGCAGCCAAGGGAACTTTTAAACATTCAAAAAGAAAAGGACCAGCGCAAGCTCGGGTATAACACCAAATTTTGATCCATCGGATATATCTCAACCTGAAAAAAATAAAAATAAAAAGGAAAGTTCGAAGGTTTATTTTATTTTATTCGGATTTAACGTCACCTTCAACAATCTTTCAGTCTTATTGCGACGGTGTTTGGATGTTACAGGGAGCTCAATGCTCATTTTTGTCCCAGATATATAACAAATGACGTAACTTCCACTCAGTCAGATTATACCGACATACTTTTAAAAGTGCCTGTAGATTTTATTGTAAAATAATTTGCAAATAGTGTACCTGTTACGTATTAAAAGTTTAATTGGTATCTGTACTCGTGCAGGTTTTGCAGGAATTATTTCTGAGGATACGGCAAGGGTGGGTAATCTTCTTATACGATATAGTAGCCCATACTCCTATCCTGGTCTGCTTAACATACTTTGCCCCAGCCTGTCAGTTACTTCGAAATGAGTTCCTAAAATAATCTACGGGCGTCCGTAAAATACAGCGGTACATTCGCTGGCGACTGGTTACCAGGTATTTTATCGAAGAACCTACGGATTTGTTCTTACATTGCATCGGGCCGCCCATAACCCTATCCTGGCCTGCTTACAATACTTTGCCCCAGCCTATTAATTTCTTGGAAACGATTTCCTAAAATAATCTACGGGCGTCCATAACAAAAATAGCCATCACGAAAACATGCCTATATAATGTTTGACCCCCTTAAACCCCACTTTCATATAGGAAAACTGGGGTTTACAGGGGTATACATTATTTTTCTTATTTCTGTTCAAAAACATAGATTGTGGGTACTCGTTAGAACCGCCTCGACGAGGCAGTTCTAACGAGTACCCACAATCTATGTTTTGAGCAAAAATTTGACGAATATCAGAATTTTTTATCTGAAAATTTTCGTTTTTTTTTGGGGGTGGTAAAATTTTCAGTATATTTGAATAGGCTTGTTTTCGTAATGAATACATATGCCGGCATCTGGTTGCCAGGTATTTTATCGTAGAACCTATGGTTTTGTTCTTACAGTGCATCAGACCGGCTACTTCCGCTATCTCAGTGCTGAGCGCCAAGCGAAAGAGCAGCTATTACCATTTATAAAGTCTATGGTATAGCTCAACCGGGAATGGAACCCACAGCCGCCTGGACGCAAAGCATACGTTCTAGCAATTGAGTCACAGTGCCGGTGGGTTTGAAGATAATCGGCCTGCTGATTTCGGACGGTTTTTACCATATCAGCCAGCTCACGACGAAAACAACAAACTGACTGGGCGCCCAGAGAAGAGTCAAATCAACATGAGTATAAACCTTGTCTGATCAGTCTTCGCTGTGCACTCAGTGGGTCGCAAAGGACCCAATGTTTCTACGTGCGGACAGTGAAGATTGATCAGACTGGGCTCTACGGTGGGCGCACAGGTTATTTAGTTGATTTAGCCACGTGGAGGCTCATTCATGCACTTTTGCTGCTAGGACTGTAAAGGAGCATTTATGCTCATCATTAACATATTTAAATGACAATCAACTTTTTTAAGGGATTGTATTACGTTAAATATTAGAAACACTACTTACGTTTTAGGATAATCATGGGCCCTTGTCTCATTTATGGTTTTAATTGGAGAAATTGCCTCCTCTAGATACAACAATGTTTATTGGTATGGCGCATATCTTGATGGCATACTCTGGATCATTTTTACAAATGCTTGTCTCCCAATACCTTTGAGGCTTTATATAAAATTTGGATTGACCCACTGGTTTCCTAGATGCTAGAAGAGTGTTGACAACGGGTCCTTCCTATACTTTAAGTGTACCTATGAGCCTAAAGATTTAAGGACACACACAAAAAATAGGCAGCAAATAAATATGTGGTCACCCTGAGAAATACAACTCTAGGGGTTTTGTTTGTTTTCTTCTCAAAGAGACTAAATCTCGCTTTTTACGGGTAGCAAAGGTCCTGGAAAGGAGGAACATTAGCAGGGTCCGAAACCCATAGAATTTGGACCGAACCCATAAGTTTAGACACAGACACATGGGTTCAGTATAGCGTATATAATCGTAGATCGAATTGGATCCCTCGCGTCTTTATATTATTTAACAACATAGTTGGACTATGCTCTTTTCTTTTCTTTCTTTTCTTTTTTTTTTTTTTTTTTTTTACTAAAATGCTTTTTAAAACAAAATTAACATTTTCTGGAAATGTACAGTTGACTCTCGTTATCTCGACCACGCTTATCTCGAATAACCGCTTATCTCGAAGTGAGAATCTGGTCCCTGCCTATACATGAAAACCTAACAACAGATGGAAAATATTGTAGAAAAGAGGAGAAATTGCTCCTAAGGAGCAATTTCTCCTCTTTTCCACAATATTTTCAATATATCTCTAACTTCAAAAGTCCAATTACCTATCAGTTTGTTAAATGTGGTTAATCAAATTATTTTTTTCCACAATTCTGCAAACCTGATATGTCGAACTACGGATATCTCGAAATATTTCAGAGAGTCCCTTGGAATTCGAGATAACGAGAGTCGACTGTATATTTTGCCAAGATGAATCTGACCCCCGCCTACTTGAACGGCGATATGCGTTCTGGTTTGAGACAACCCGGTAAATTACGTATGTCGCTCAATTTTGCAAACATTCACCTTTACGTTGATATATATGTATAACGTTCTAGAATAATTTTCAATTCTTGTTATTTTTGACGAGGATTCTTAAAAGTGATAAAGTGCTCTTCTATTACAAAATTTTTCACAAATTTTCCACCTATAAATAGATTACTTGCACTGGCTCAAGGCTTAGCCCGGCACCGCCATGATATCTTGAAAACAAAAACTGCAAGGCAGCGCCTGTCACCGGGAGCCAGTATACTTGACATATCTAATATGGAAAATTTGCGAATGATTATTCTACTGTGGGAGGATTTGAATAAAGTATTGTCTTTCAAACGAAACAAAAATCAGAAAAAGTTAACAAAATTCCACAAAATTCAAATCGGGATTACATGTATCAATAAGGACAATATGCTGGCGAATCAGTGTCGAAAACACGTAGGTGATCGTTACCGCTATCTCGACATATATGACAACCTATTCATTTATTAGTATAGATATGTCAGCTCAACACGCATGTATTCAGACGAAAAGAAAGCCTTGACGTCCTCGCACCTATGAGAGGAGGCATTGTAATCAGTCGGTTGGACATCTGGCTGTCGTGTTCTTTAATGTTTCTTACTATAAAACCTTTTTTTTTAATTTTTTAACACGGAGTTCTTGGTTTAAACATACTTAATTAAAAAAAATACAATGATTATACATACATATCATTAATACAAGAGTCAGGGTCAGACCGAAAGCATAAGCTTATTTAGTTCTTCTGATAATTCATATTTTTCATTTATATTACATCATGGCAGTTTATCATTATTACACATTACATAATGGCTCAAGGACTATCAAAACATATGATCGGTACAATCAGTACAGTGGAACGAAAGTTAGACAAAAGCGCAATAACGAAGAATGACATAATAGTATTACCCTAATGATGGTTTAAACAATTATAAAAAAGGAACTAAGAAAAATGAAAGAACAACAATAGAAAAAGTATCCCAAATGGAGAGGACGAATTTGGGAGGAAAGGCTATCACACGACAATTTTAGCTATTTCGTAGGTAAAAATAAACTGACTTCGTATACATAGCACTAGCTAAGATGCATTCTGAATAGAAATTACTAGACTATCAACACAAAGCAAAGACTCAACTCGTTTGTTATCCTGTATGTACTTGTACACTACTACAAAAATCCCATGATTTGAATCAAAATGGAGTGACTCATCACCGTGTAGTAATACATGTAGAGAAGCAATGCAATATTGAGACACTATCTAAAAGAGTTCAATTCGATCCCATTACGAAAACAAGCCTATTCAAATATACTGAAAATTTTACCACCAAAAAATGGCGAAAAAAAAAATAGATAAAACTTCCTATATTTTTCATATTTCTGCTCAAAACATAGACTGTGGGTACTCGTTAGAACCGCCTCGACGAGGCGGTTCTAACGAATACCCACAATCTATGTTTTTGAGCAGAAATGTGAAAAATAATGTATACCCCTGTAAACCCCAGTTTTACTATATAAAAGTGGGGTTTAAGGGGGTCAACATTATATAGGCATGTTTCCGTGATGCACTGAGCTGCATCATGTGCGTAGTCTAGTATGTAAAGTTTGTAACTTTCTGCTTCCAGTGTAAAAATAACAGGTGATAGACCAATATTAATTTCTCCATTGGCTAGATTGTTGAGAGTTTAAGGTCCCCCACTTGCTACAGATTCCTGGTCCCAAATCAGATCGATCCGGGTTTTGATGGAATGTGATAGCCACTCAAGTCAGCAACAGATCCTGGAATTTTCGTGTCCATTTCACTACTTCGAAAACACATGATATTGTCCGCCATGTTACATCCAAAAATCTCCTTCTATTCAGGGTCACAAACTGGAATGACTGACCAACTCTTTATAGCACTCCATACAGCCAAATAGTTTCCTACAGAATATTTTACTGTCTAGAAATCTTCTCCTCCAGGAACCTTCTGTGGCCTGAAGTAAACAGAACAATACAGTCTTTTTACCTTACACTGTATAAACCATCTACTCCGTATATCTATTTCAGAAAGGTCTGTTTTCAGGGTGCCAACGCATGGTGACGTCAGTAGTAGTCTGGTTCCAACTGTACAGTTTATCCGGCTTATCTTCTGTTAAAACATTACGAAAACACGCCTATTCAAATATATAGACACTTTCACTTCCAAGCCGGCCTCGGTGGCTCAGTTGGATGCGCCGTCCGACTGGAGACCAGGAGTTCGCGGGTTCTACCCCCGCCGAGGTCGGCAACATTCTTTCGTGGAGATTGATCATGAAATATTTTCTACGGTCATTCTCTCCCTTCCGCTGATTCAAGAAGGGCAGTTGTCAGTTTCTGGCGAAAGAATGTGCACAATACTGGTTAACCGCTTAGAGGACAAAGCCTGCCCAGTAAACGTGTGGTTAGGTAAACTGACCGCGATCGACATGACCCCATTGGGTTGACTGGGCCGTAAAACCTCAACACAAACAAATAAACTTTCACCTCCAAAAACTGAAAATTTTCGGATACAAAGATTCTGATATTTTTCATATGTCTGCTCAAAACATAGATTGTGGGTACTCGTTAGAACTGCCTCGGCAAGGCGGTTCTAACGAGTACCCACAATCTATGTTTTGAGCAGAAATAAGAAAATAATATAAACCCATGTAAACCCCAGTTTTACTTTATGAAAGTGGGGTTTAAGGGGGTCAACATTATATAGGTATGTTTTCGTAATGAAGAATCAACTGAGTCTACGTATTAATTATTATCTGTTATATTATTCCATTCTTGTATAACAGATGACCGGAATGAATTGAAGTACAAAGCAATTCTTGTGTTAAAAGTTCGGTTATCATTAGCATTGCTCATATTGTAATTTGATCATTCGTGAATTGTAGGAGGGACAAATGATAAAGGATAATCGAGGGTCAAGTTATTGTCCATTTTGTAAAACATTATCAGTTTATAATTTATTCTACTTTTTTTCAAGGGTCTTCGAACTAATCTCATGGTACATGTAAAGCTTACGAATCGATATAATTTTAGTAGGTAATGCTGCTTCTATTTGTAATTTTTCGAGTTCTAGTTTTCCGTAAACTCTGTAGCTATATGTAATAAAGTCCGCATATTCTAAGAGAGGTCGTATGAACGTTGTAAAAAATCTAAAGATTTCCTGTCAATTTCATATTTTAATCTACAAATAATAATAATAATAATAATTATTATAATTCTTGTCCCAGCTGTTTTGTAATATAGTAAATATGTTTATCACATGACCGTCAAGTTATTCAGTGAAATAACCCATGTCATAAATATCAAAAAACCACACGTGTTATAACATCTGCAAGGCGTCCCATTGGTTAGCCTAATTACCCTCATTAATATTCGTATAACTTCGCTTATTGATAGCAACTAAGATGGTGTCCGCGTTCGCCGATACAACTTTCACATTTGGAACAGATCCTGCCATCAATTTTGAGATAATTTTTAGATGAACGATAAATGTCAGACCGATGGAGGGGGAAGACACAAAACAATCACAATGTGAATAACACGGCTACCAGAAATATTCATGGTGGTTAAAATTCGATGTTTTCTGGCAACATATTTGGAGGTACTTTCAACATCGATATCGTCAAATCGTCAATGAAAAAAAAAAAAAAAAAAAAAAAAAAAAAAAAAAGAAAAAAAAAATCACCGCCTTTAAAAAAACATTGGAGGATGACATGACTCAGACAGTCAATACATGTGTCAAATTAAAATCCAAACTACAGTAAATGTGTTTTATAGTCTTGAAATCTGTCATTTACTTGAGTGTGTCAACCACCGTATAAACTGTATTGATCAAGATCAATGACCTTAAAATACGTCAGCAGACTGTGAGGGATTTCCCTACTGATCCTCAGTGACGTATTGACTCGCTGAATGACGTTGTTCAATGGAATATTTAGTTTTGAATTGAGTTATTCAAATGAATATTTATTAGCTCAAATAAAAATCATCATTATTTCCTACAGTTTAACGAAGTAATAAATGGCATATTTATCTTGTTTCTAGTTATTTTCGGTACTTATCAAATAATATGCGAACTACTTTTGTTGCGTAGTGCTGTTGAATCCTTGGTAGTTGTTCCGCTTAGCTATGGAAAGCCTATATCTTTGAAAAATATTTTGTGCATTTTTTGTCATCGGAAGGGCCATGTGATAAACAGAATCTTACATTCGTCAAGGCTTGCAAATACCGAAATTACCTAAAACTCGTTTCATAAATTTCATATTAACTGACCACTCATGTAAGACCCTCTATTGTATAACATATACCATTATTAGAAAAAATATTTCTAAATACTTATTTGATTCTAATTTATCTATTTTGCTGACCTAACATGATTAAAGAGGGGTGTACATGTTTGTTGATTTTCTGGATATCAGAACTGATCCATTTTAAGCGAGTTAATTTTACCAATCAAGCTTCAGTTCATTTAACTTTTTTTGCCAAGCTATCCATTGAGCTTTTTTGCAGGAACGTCTCGATTACCAGCAATATTGCAAAGACTGGTATCATCGGCAAAGAGACGAATGCTAGATCCTATAATATTTCAGTTATTTTATCATTAATGAAAATTAATAATAGAAGTGGTTCTAAGATTGATCTTTGAGGAACACCTGCTTGATGTAATTCCGAATGGGATTCTGTTCCGTGTAAGTCAATGTTTGTTTTCAACCATGAAGACAACCTGTAAATCATTTTAATAGTTCATCAAAAATTTTAACCCATTTAAGTTTATGAAGAAGACTGGCATGCCAAATACAGTCGAACGCTTTGCTTATGTCACAAAACAACACCTAAAAAAAAAAAAAAAAAAAAAAAAAAAAAAACAGCCTGAACATCTTTGTCAGCCTCTAGTATTGGGCAAAATGTATCATACAGAAAAGAAAATTGGTTGATATTAGAGTCTCAAGGTGTGAAATCAGACTGAAAAGATGCAAGAATGTTCTTACAACGGAAATGAATAAAATGATGTGTAAATGCAAGTCTTTCGAAAGCTTTTACTAGATTACTCAATAAAGAAATAGGTCGATAGTTACAGACGTCTGAAAGATCAACTCTGCGTTTGGGTAGGTCAAACATGAGTTATTCTGAAAATGTTGGAACTTCTTCTTGGTGTACGGACTGATTATATAAAGAAGCGAGTGTTGTAGAAAATTCATTGGCAAGTTCTCGATGCACGCGGTTACTAACTCCGTCAGAACCAACGGCTTTACCCATCGGAAGTTTTCTACACGTTGATTTAACCGCTTCATAAATGAAAACACGAGAGCTTAATTGTTCATTTAGAATGTAATTGTAGCAGGAAGAGTGACATTTTCTACATCTGATATTGTTTTATCTAAAATTTAATCTCGTTAAAAACATTTGCTTATTCTTATTCCAACTTCGTCGGAATATACCAAGCCATTTCTTTCCAGTGGGGGAAGAGTAGAATTAGAATTGTAAAATTAAATGTTTTTACAACTGTCCACCATTGTGTAGATGATTAATTTTAGATCTAACTTATATATACAATTGTTTTGAATTACGAATTATTGTAATGTTTGTTACGAAGATGTCTATATTTTCCAGTTAGCCCGTGTATTTTTCGTTTCGCTTCTTTATACACTCTTTCATGTATATGCTTCTTAATTGAAGAGGTTATCCGCGGTGACGCTGGTCGTCGTTTTGTGACATAGCTGTTCGCAATGCAAGAATCAGTGATTTTTATCAAATGATCAGAGAAGTTATATATATATATATAAACTTTTTACATTTTATGTTATTTTTTAAAACAGAAAACATCTGAAGAAGGCGAAAGCCGAAAGGCCTCAGATAAACAAATCATTGCACTGTTAATGATAAACTCTCAACATATAGTCTAACGCCTATCATTTCAGCATCCTTTTTGGATCCAGTGCTACCAAAAAGATTTTTTGTTAGATGTTATGCTCCTTCTCCCAACTTATATATATATCAGGGCTTTGAAGAGAATTTCAAACAGAAGATGCTGTCTGTTTTAAGAGATCGTATTCTCTCAATACACGATGGTTGAAAGAGTATTTGGTCTCTGTAGCTTACTAGGAATAAGTCAATGGGAGAAGACGAATTTTCCGTGAAGAAAGTAGGTTCACTTAAACGGATATAAGAAACACTGTTAACATGGTGTATTGGTTTTAGGTGAATATTATGAATTTAGCATATAGACGTTGAAGGTTTTTGACTGAGCTAATTTTGATATGACAAACATCACAGAAGCCCCACTTTTTTTCTAACTGAATTTTCCAGACCGGTTTTTCAGATATTTTTAATGTTCGTAAAATTAAATAGAATAAGTGTTCTGATACACTAAGTTTTACGAAAATAATTTAAGCTCTCAGTGAGGTTTTGAGGAATCTACACACTCATTATGAAAGAAATATACTTTCTTATCATAAAATACGCATATTCCTGAAAACTTTAAATATAACTAGAGTATAATCACTATTATTACCTCCCTTGACCTAACTTGGCTATGTAGCTTAGTTAGAAAGTACATATTTAGGCGATATTTTCTCCTATAATTCTTTACTGCACTGTCATTAGAAGCATTTTATAACAAACTAGGGGCAGTTTAACTTCGTTTGGAAATTGTTTTTTCAGACAACAAAAAATAAGGTTACATCGCTATTAGCTCCGCCAGCCACCTTTAAGTCACCAGTTATGAAAGTTGCCTTTTTATTGATTAAGTGTGCGGTTTTAAAAATTTAAAAATACCAAACATAAAACAAAGATATCTCATATCCTGATTTAAGAACGGATCTCGTACTCCACTTAATGATAGATTTTCATGGCTTGACACCAACATCGTATCGATTAGGGACGATGATCATTCCGTTAAATGGGCCGGTTCACGTACCATTTGATATAAATTATATTTGTGAAAAAAAAATGTTTAGCTTGCTTTTAGTATGAAGTTTATTCATATCAAGGTTCAAGTCCCCTAAAAGAATTATACCTGAAATACAATTGCCAATAGCCAAGTCAACAAAGGTTTCTAGGTTTGATAGTTTTCTATGTTTGATAGTAGTGAGTTGTCGGAATTTGGAGGTCGATAAAATGTTCCAACAAGCAAAAGTTTATCATGATACACGTCAAAAAGATTGCCTTCGGAAACAAAACAAAACAAAACAAAAAAAAAAAAAAAAAAAAAAAAAAAAAACACATTACAGATTAGAAAATGGGAGTCTCAGTTTTATTTAGACTCTTCATAAGCAGTGATGATATTTGCAGCACTGCTTACTCCCTCTAGCTTATACATGAGCAGAACTCAATTTTTAAAGATACCACAATGGGCCCAATGATCTAAAAGGGTCTGCACTATGGTGAAGTAAGTCTGATTTCCAACCAAATGCATTCTATTTTCAAAAGTTCGAAGTCGTTACGTCGGATAAAAGGTGTGTCGAGATTTACATGGACTGCTACACCATCGTGTGCGTCACCTATACGATCCCCCGGAAATGGGGCGCGAAATCCCGTTATATCTACATCTGAGATGCATATATTTGGGTTAAACCCTGATTCAGAAATGGATATCAGATCAAAATGCGATAATTCAGCTTCATGAACATCAATTTTGGACTGCACAAAAAGTTAAGAGAAAAGTCCAGGGAGTGCCACAATCACAAGCCGAAGCCCCTCGCGGAAGATGTTCTGCTAGAATAAAACTTAATTTCAGATGACAAGTCCTGTAAAATTCGGTGTTAGTTCTACCCTTTGTTGCTTTGTGGTTTATTCTACGAGGCGATTTGTTTAAATCTTGCCGTGTGTTATTTTGTGCTAGTGTTTTTAGTCATTTTAGTATTGCGATTTTTTCACTTGAGGAAGAGAGAGCTAATCTTACTGCTTTTCTAACGTTTGTTCCATTTGCGCTTGTTTAGTTATGTCGGTTTCTTCTTCCTCTTGGTGTCGGGGAAGGGCTGCGGCTTGTGACTGTGGCATACCTGGACTTTTTTCTTACATTTTACAGAACATAATTACGCAGTTGAAGTATGGTTGCAGCTTGAAACTTACTTAAACATAAAAGCTTCAATGTCATACAAATAAGTAAATGTGTGCCATGTGCATTTTTAGCAGTTACCCGCTGTTTTTCTCAGCAAATCTGACATTTCAGTTACGAGCTGTTATTAGCCGTGGAGTGTGTTTCTTAGGGTACCCATGTGTTCAGACGTGAATTTATTCAAAACCGTCTATTTAAGCAAGGGACAGATAAAGGGGGATATGTACCTTATGTACAACAGTCATGTCTTTCGTGGAGATTGATCATAAAATAGTTTCTACGGTCATTCTCTCCCTTCCGGTGACTCAAGAAGAGCATTTGTCAGTTTCTGACGAAAGAATGTGCACAATACTGGTTAACCGCTTAGAGGTTTAAGCCTGCCAAGTAAACGTGTGGTTAGGTAAACTGACCGCACTCGATATGACCCTATTGGGTTGACTGGGCCATAAAACCTCAACACAAACAAACAACAGTCATGTCCTAGGTAATAATTGTGCATAATATTATGAGATTCCATGCGTTGGCAGTCCTATGTACATTCACTATAGGCTGGAGCTCCCCGTTTGTACTAGACATGGGTAGTTCGAGTAACTGAGTGTTAATCATAGCACCAGGTCGGGAGGCAAATTGGCATAATTTAGGAATGTCTTTTCGATCTTCTATAAAATAGCGGTGTGTTGAGTGTACGCATTAGAACTACCTTGATGAGACAATTCCAATGAGTAGACAGAACATACATTTTCATGATAAACGTAGAAACTTTCTTGTAATATTAAAAAAAAATCAGTTTCCTTGAGCTATCTGAAGTATTACATCAGGGCTGAAAAACGGGTTCGAATTAGTCGTGGTAAACGAGCCATCGGTGTTCGAGTTATTAAGGTTTAACTGTTTGTAAGATGTTTTACGACATATATCGCGAAAAGAGACAATATATATATATATCACGAAATCATGCCTATATAACTTTGACCCCCTTAACCCCACTTTTATATAGAAAAAACTTGGGTTTACAGGGGTACACATTATTTTTCCTATTTCTGCTTAAAACATAGATTGTGGATACTTGTTAGAACTGCCTCGTCGAGGCGATTCTAACGAATACCCACAATCTATGTTGTGAACAGAAAAAAAAATATCAAGTTTTTTTTTATCTGAAAATTTTTATTTTTTGGTGGTGAAATTTTCAGTATATTTGAATAGGCGTGTTTTCGTAATGATTATTTTTACGACAACTTATCGCTAAAAGAGACAACACAATATCTAATAAAAAAAGTGAATTACCATAAAAATAAAGATCCAGAACATAAGAGAGTATTTATTGTACAGAAATAATTGTGTTTGTCGAGCAAAGAATATCTTCTTAATTAACAAGTAAATTATTCCGAACCGTGCTCAAATGCCCCAGATAAAACACAGTTGAGTTTGGAATGTGCCCATTTAAACACTCGCTCGATGCGCTCGCTCGTGCTCAAATGGCTACAACCCAAACTCAACTGTGCTTTATCTGGGGCATTTGAGCACGGCTCGGAATAATTTATTTCGTTTCTAACACCCCTCATTTTTTTTTTTTTTTTTTTTTTTTTTTCATAAATGTGATTTTTATTATTATTTTTATTACCTGACTTCCCCTTTGGTAGTTTAAGCATTACGTCACACGGTTACGTAGTAACAACGTTCAATGACGAATATTAAAAATGGCGGATACCATACGTATCAGCTGACGATGTGAAGTATAAAAACTTGTATCCCGTGTTCATGAAAAAGTAGCAAAACGTATGAAATTGGAGTGCCGCGCAATCGTTCTAAGAAGGGCAGATACAAAATAGCAAAATAAGAATGTTAACCGACATTTTTGTTTTGGAACATGTCAACAAATATACACGGTGGAAACAAGACGTAAAACGAATGTGTTTGATAGGTATAACCTGTAGAGGAACTAATCATGTAAAAAAAAAAAGTCAGAGAACTGCAATGTTCATGGATCACTTTCTGTCTTACAAATATAATTTATTATGTATATGAATGTTTCGACAATATTGTAAGCTAGCGTCCACAGTTACCAGGGCGCAACTTTCGCAACAGTAATATGATTGGTTTCACGTTGATAGCGCGCGCGACGAAATTCCTATGCTCAAATGCCTTAGATAAAGCATGGCTAGAAATTGTTAACATTGTTAATAAATAGTTGAATAGTTTAGCCATTTTTCTGTAGGAGTATCTTAATAACATAGCCTATAACATGGACTGTTCCAATATATGACGTGGAGAGACTTTATTCTGTCTTATATAACCTAGTGTTGTTGTCGGTGTCGGCTTTGGCATCAACAAATGTTAATGTTTTACGTTGAACATCTGAAGTCGTAGTATCAAAACCCTTCGGTGGATTTTGCTAAAAGGTAGCCTGTTGGTAGAGATAGTGGTGTATAGTTGTTATACTGCACCACCTTTAACCCTATCCTTGAAATCAAATCAAGGTCAAGCCCTCACAATTTTCTTGTTTAACATTTTTAAGATCTATAGCCATTCATTACGAAAACACACCTATTGAAATATATAGAAAATTTCACCTCCAAAAACCGAAATTTTTTCAGGTAAAAACCTCTGATATTTTTCGTATTTCTGCTCAAAACATAGATTTGGGTACTCGTTAGAACCGCCTCGGCGAGGCGGTTCTAACGAGTATCCACAATCTATGTTTTGAGCAGAAATCAGAAAACTAATGTATACCCCTGTAAACCCCAGTTTTACTATATAAAAGTGGGGTTTAAGGGGGTCAAAATTATATAGGTATGTTTTCGTGATGCCTCGTGGTCGACGTCTTAGAATTTCCATGTTGTAACTTTTTTTTATAGATGAGTATCTCCTGAATGCTTGACGGGTTCTGTTGATACGCCGAGTGATGTTTGAGACTGGTTCAAAGTCTTGTTCTTTGCAATTATAAAGACAAGTTCCGTGATTCTGTGTACAGTTCATTGATCCCATATTTACACTAAATGTACCACGTGAAGTGAAAAGATGCCTTCGAATTTGCGCAAAACTTTATATTCAGATCATCCGACGCATGCGCAATTATCAACAGTGCTTTTGCTCTCTATTCACACATTCTGTAGCAGCCAACGATTCTGTAAGCGGACAAGGAAGGCCCGGATCAGACTGCGCGTATGCGCAGGCTGATCTGGGCCTTCGATGTCCGCATATGCCTGAAGATACATGTTCGCATGGCGCGGCCATAATATTGAGACACCACTTCTTACCATACTTACCTTAAATTTTGACATGTCCATTTTTTGCCAGTCCCATTTTTTTCTTGGTATTCTAAATATCTCCAGATATTAGGGGTTACCAGCATAGTATTTTTCTTATTTCACCACAAAAATAGGTTGTGGTACTCATTAGAAGCGCCTCGCCGAGGCGCTTCTAATGAGTACCACAACCTATTTTTTGCGGCGATATAAAAAAAAAATATCAGTATTTTTTGGTTGAAAAAAGCACCTTATCTGGAGCTGTGTTCTATATTCAATACTAAGACCATCCCACTAATAAGACCGTTTTTAGATAGTACCAAGGGTGATCTAAGAAGTGGATTTTTTACTGTATTTATAATGCAAGAAATAAACAAGCCATCTTTATTGGAAATTTTATTTATAGAAAATAGATTGACAACATTTACCCTAAATATTCTGACACTTGATTCCTTATCATTTAACATATTTGACCTATAAATTGAATTAGCATTGGAGCTTTAAAAAATGCGGGATGAACAGCAAATTATGTGGACCCAGATGGGACGCCACAGGGTGGGGCATCTATCATGGGTCTACACTGTTTGCTCAGACGTGTCTGAATATTTAGGGTGGAGATGATAAATAGTCCATGTAAGTATATTTGCTACAGTGCTTAGTTTAGTTTAATGATGTTTATTGCAAGTATAAAATGCAAGGGGTTGGGCCACAAGTTCTCATAACATTAGTTACGGCCCTCCCCCTACAATGAAAACATAGCGTGAAATTACAGTGCTTTTATATATATATATATATATATATATATATATATATATATATATATATATATATATATATATATATATATATATATATATATATATATATATACACAGAGAGAGAGAGAGAGAGAGAGAGAGAGAGAGAGAGAGAGAACAGTGTTTTGTTAAATATCTAAGTCTATTCATCTAATCAAATCGAAATCTCGAATGTTTATTGAACAATAAATTTGGGTATGTTAAGTACTTTTGGATTGCGCCAAAACGTAAGAAAATTGCCTTTACCGTGGATGTATATGGAACTCTGCGGGTTTTTAACAATCTAAAAACGCCTGATGATTGTGTTTTTGTTTATCCACGAAAACACGTGCTATGTACGTCTCAGACGCGCTTTAATGGATAAGTGTACCGACAGCCATCACAAAAACATGCCTGTATAATATTGACCTCCTTAAACCCCACTTTTATATAGTAAAACTGGGATTTACATGGGTATACATTATTTTTCTTGTTTCTGCTCAAAAACATAGATTATGTCGAGGCAGTTCTAACGAGTACCCACAATCTATGTTTTGAGCAGAAATATGAAAAATATCAGAACTTTTATCTGAAATTTTTCAGTTTTTGGTGGTTTAATTTTCAGTATATTTGAATAGGCTTGTTTTCGTAATGATAAGTTTCATGGAGAAACGAGAAAAGTATTTATCTGCATATTTTGAAGCTATATATACAGGTGTATAAAGGCAATAAATGTTCAGCCTGCACATTAGCAAAGCTCGATCAGGATCTTCATTGCCAGCTTATCGAATCATAAGCTACTATAGAATATATCAATCCCCTTGGTAAATTCATCAGAAAATGACTGCCAATTAATGGTATTTTTCTTGCTTTTCCAAGAAAATAGGATTTGAAATTAAATGCAAATTGTTTTCATTGCAGACAATTTGCATTAAATGCCAAATCCTTTTTTCTTTGAAAAGCAAGAACAATATTTCAAAATGTCAATGTTGACATTTTACCTAGCAAGCTAAGCATTAATGAA
Organism: Anodontia alba; assembly: GCA_964016985.1. Classification (NCBI taxonomy): domain Eukaryota; kingdom Metazoa; phylum Mollusca; class Bivalvia; order Lucinida; family Lucinidae; genus Anodontia; species Anodontia alba. The sequence goes on from OZ024823.1 coordinate 128,163,091, forward strand.
AAGAAAACGTCAGGAACATATTTTCTAAGATGCGCAGCACATAACATATAGCCTAAAATCAATGTTTGCACATGACATAATGTCCCTTTTCTCAAGTTACGGCACCAAATTTTTGTTCTTGTTGTTTGAAGTATCTGACAGGACAGGGCTTCGCAGGCTGATCTTATCCGTACACAGAACTCCAAATGAAAAGAGTTTGTGTTGTTTGTGTTAGGGTTTTACGGCCCAGTCAAGCCAATGGGGTCATGTCGAAGGCGGTCAGTTAACCTTTCCACACTTTTACTTGGCAGGCTTAGTCCTCTGAGCTATTAAACAGTATTGTGCACATGTTCTAGCCAAAAGCTAGCAACTAATCTTCTTAAATCAGCGGAATGAGAAAATATTTCATGATCAATTTCCACGAAAGATTGTTGCCGACCCGGCGGGATCAAACTCGCAACCTCCTGATCTATAGTCGGACGCGCAACTGAGCCAGTCGAGATAAAAGCGAGTTAAGGGTAATTCAACATTGATTTTTTGGAATTCAACACTGAAAATACAGTTAAGGGCGTGTGTGTGTGGATGGGGGGTAAGGGAATAGCAATTGCAATTTATGATTTTTCATTACACTGAAAAATGATTTTTGTAGGAAAATGATTACAGTGAAGTCACAATCTCTCAAAATCAAAAGGACAAGAATTTTCAGTGAGATAACAGTAGTTTAAGATTACTGCAGTAAGAATGTTAATATCATAAAGCAAAACTGACCCAACATTATTCAAAACTGAGTTTGACTTAAGCAGTAGTGTGAGTTATCAGTGTTTGAGACAGCGAGTCAACTGTGTTGTCAAGGTAATTTACGTGGGTTTGTCCATGCCTTATGCATATTTTAGACAACAGTCATGTTTCACACAGACACTTTTTTCCTAACATATTTTCCCTGCACATTGTCTGTACATGTACATTGTAGATAGTTTGTATGGCCGGGAAATTAAGATCGAAAATACGGGTATTTCAGCATTATTTGTGAGTAATAAAACGTACCTTCGGACATGTGCGCCCAGCATAGATTCAGATCAGCCTGCGCATTCGCGCAGTCTGATCAGAATCTTCACTGGGCGCATTTTTGGGTAGACAAGGATGCAAACTTTCTTCAAGCGGACAACGAAGACTCTGATTAGACTGCGCCACTGTGCAGGCTGATTAGAGTCATCGTTGGGCGCACATATCCGAAGATATGTTCTCTGAAGTTTCGGCTCTTATATCTAGAAGCTGAGAGTAAAATCCTCATGGCACAAAACCCGTATCTGGAGCAGTGCGTTCACGTTCGCCTAGGTATCCCCAGGGTACCATTTTCCGTATAGGTTCGTCATTGAGCGGGTACAGTGCAGTTAAATTGACACTCCTGTGCCATCTGATTCCAGAATTGATTAGGATTTGTACAGTTGAGTTGCGATGCTGTTAACTCTCCCGCACCAGTACAAAAGAAGTATCTCCTACTGCATGCCTCGCAAGGGTCGTTGAAGAAAGTAAGAGATGTTGTACCCACGCACGAAACTGAAATAATACACACATTTGCCTGAGAGCTACATGGACAAAACCTGTCTTCAAGCTTATGTGAACTACACATGCCTGGAACAAATGAAAGCCTTATGCACACCATTACGAAAACATGCCTATTCAAATATATAGAAAATTTCACCTCCAAAAACTGAAATTTTTCAGATAAAAAAACTGATATTTTTCATATTTCTGCTTAAAACATAGATTGTGGGTACTCGTTAGAACCGCCTCGGAGAGGCGGTTCTAACGAGTACCCACAATCTATGTTTTGAGCAGAAATAAGAAAAATAATTTATACCCCTGTAAATCCCAGTTTTACTACATAAAAGTGGGGTTTAAGGGGGTCAAAATTATATAGGCATGTTTTCCTGATGCTGTGTTCTGTTCATGTGCAGCTCACTGTTATATGAGGGCGAGTCAAGATCTTACTTCCATTTGAGATAGCTCTCTTCTTTTTCTATGTATAGTTGGGCTTGAACATTTTAGAGATCATATGAATTTGCTCTGGACATGATAGTTTGGCCCACTGGGGGTTAATCATACCGCTAGATCAGGAGGCAAATGAGGGCAATTTAGGATTATTTTTTTATCTGTAAAGTAACTGTATGTCGAGTGTAGTCATTAGAATCACCTCAATGATGCGATTCTAAAAAAGACACACAACATACATTTTCATGCCAGAAATGAGAAAACTTCTCTCAAATATCCCTAAATATTTGATTTCTTGAGATATAAGAAGAATTTCCTACGGACTGCAGAACAAAACAAGAGCTGTCACTTGACAGCATAGCTCGCCTGTTTGCGCCCTATCTACCTATGATTTCACATTCACGTCAAAAGGTGTATTTGTACCATGATTCTATTCCAAATGCAATACGTTTTGTAAGTCTAAATATAAATCACACATCCCTTTATAAATTTTAATGCAAACCTATGTGTTACATGGAACACTGACCTACTGTGCTTTCAACATCTTTCAGAAAGTCGTTTTTTGCTTGCCGCTTTTCACAAAAGAAGTACATTTGCAAACTTTTGTCATGATTTAATGCAAAACCATTTGTCGTAATTACCTATGTACAAAAAGTTTTATTCTAGGCATTGTTTTTTTAAAAAAAATTTTCCCATAGTAAAAATGAAGCCAAATCGTGCAGAAATCTGTAGGGTAGGTAACTTGGAGCCAGATTTTCAACAAGTTTCCCTTGTTCAAATTTTCTGAAATTTTCACATTATTGTTGTGAAACATCAATAATTCAAATTCAGCAAAGAAAAATAAAAAATATTATCTTAGACAAAAATTCAAAAATATCACTTTACTATAGAAAATGCATAGGTCAGACCAACTTTTTATCGTAAATTTAATTTTAGTGTAAATATTTGAAAACAAAACATAGAAACAGAAAAGACGAATGGTTTCTGATAAGATATGGTCAGTCAGAACAAAACATTTTTATCTAAAATAAAACGCCAAGCAAAAAACGTCTTTCCTAGAGATGTTGAAAGGACAGTAGATATATTTTGAGGTTGATCATCGCATCACTTGGAACTAAAATTCCTAGTATGACATTTCTCCATCAAACAGTCTTCCAGTTCGTAGGCATAATCACTGAACGATGAAATATACGAGGGATGTTCGAAATGAATTGCTTATTGTCCTCTAGCTCGATATCCACGTGTGGCACGATAAAAACCAATACGTGCCTGTATAGGGCTATTCAATATCTACACAATGATGTATAAATGTACATGTTAGACTAAGTGTAAGACATAAAATTTGTCATTTGAATACACGCAGTCACTGACCACTGCAGTAAAAATGGTTGGTAGAAGCGTTGACAAAAAAGATGAAATACGGACTTACATCAAAGCTCGCTCAAAACTTGGTTGTTCTTTGAAGAAGCTGATGACTGAAATTTCTACTGCTTTTTTCTACTCTTATGACACAGTTCGGCGGTGGAAAAAGAAATTTGAGTCTGGTGTAGAGTCCATCAAAAATGCACCGAAATCAAGTAGGCCAAAATCTGCATCTCGTAAAGAAATCGTTTCCAAAATAAAGGAAATCATTGAAGGAGATGTCAGATTTACAGTTCGTGATCTTGCACGAAAGGTAGGCATATCACTATCAACGGTTCGTCTTATTTTGAAGAAGCATTTGAAAGTCAGAAAGATTTCTGCTAGATGGGTGCCACATCTGTTGACTGACGAGCAAAAGAGGCAACGGGTTTAAATGGCCAAAAAGCTGCTTCAAATGTTTCCAAAATATGACAAAAAGCAGTTTGCCAATGTTGTCACAGGTGACGAAACCTGGGTCCATTATTTTGAGCCCGTCAGAAAGGTTAGCAATAAGATCTGGGCCACTAAACACAGCAAACGCCCAATAATTGCCAAACGTTCTTTGAGTATAAAGAAGGTTTTGTATGCAATCTTCTTCTCTGGTGAAGGAGTCGCAATAAAAGTGCCAGTGAAAAAGGGCAAAAGCATCTCCGGAAAGTACTACAAAGCCGTAGTACTGAAGAAACTAAATAAGTATTATCAGAAATGACGCCCTGCCACTGGTTTTAAACATGTCCGTCTTCTGCATGACAATGCTCCAGCTCATATCTCCGCAATAGTTACGGCGTTTTTGAAGAAAGAAAAAGTAACTGTTTTGCCTCACCCCCCGTATTCCCCAGACCTTGCCCCATGTGATTTCTTTTTGTTCATTCCTTGCTGGGCGGAAATACCAGTCCCGACAGGCACTTGGATCTGCCATTCATCAGTACCTTCTTACTGTGCCCAAATCAGCGTACCGTGACGCCTTCAAGAAGTGGATACATCGGCTGAAATTTTGCATTTCTAGCCACGGGGAGTACTTCGAGTGCATGAAATAAGTACTTTTGGGCTAACTTGAAATTTGAAGTCTCCAGATAGAAATAAGCAATTCATTTCGAACATCCCTCGTAGGTTACACTGAGTCATTCAGACATAGGTATATTTTTATGTCAATCAACGGGTCACATGGAAGTTAAAATCTAGGTATGACATTTTTCTATGAAATGGTCTTTGTTATAAGGTAAAAGTCACTGGACTGCAAAATGTAGTTACAATGACCTAATAATATTTTTAGGTAACTCTTAGTCACATGGTACTAATATTCATAATATGATATTTCTCCATCAAGTAAACTTCGGAATATGAGGAAAAATCACTGGACCACGTAATATGCTGACATGCATATATTTTGATGTCGGCCTTCGTGTTACATAGAACTAATATCCAGGGTATTACATTTCTCTATTAAATAGTCTTCGAGATATATGGCACAATCGCTTGTACATGAAATATAGGTCACACTGACCTAATTATATTTTGAGGTCACTCTTCATGTCAGATAGAACTAATTTCTCTATCAAATAGTCTTCGATATAAAAAACATAATCACTGGACCATGAAATATGTCAAATTGACCTACATATACTTTGAGGTCACTCTTAGTGTCACATGAAGCTAATATCTAAGTTATGACATTTCTCTATCAAATAGTCTTTGAGATATGCGGCATAATCACTGGACCATGAAATCCAGGGCACAATGACCTAATTATATTTTGAGGTCACTCTTTGTGTCACATGGAAGTAATATCCAAGTTATGACATGTTTCCATCAAAACGTCATCAAGATATAATGGGTAATCACTGGACCATGAATTATGGGTCACAATAATCTACATATATATTGAGGTCACTCTTCGTGTCATATGGAACTAATATCCACTGTATGACATTTGTCTATCAAATAGTCTTCTAGATATAAGGCATAATCACTGGACCATGGAATATAGGTCAAACTGATCTACATATAGTTTGAGGTCACACATTTTCCATCAAAACGTCATCAAGATATAAGGGGTAATCACTGGACCATGAAATATGGGTCACAATAATCTACATATATATTGAGGTCACTCTTCGTGTCACATGGAACTAATATCCAATGTATTACATTTGTCTACCAAATAGTTTTCTAGATATTAGGCATAACCACTGGACCATGAAATATAGGTCAAATTGATCTACATACTTTGAGGTCACACTTCGTGTCACATGGAACGAATAACCAAGGTATGACATTTCTCTATCAAATAGTCTTCAAGATATGAGGCATAATTACTTGACCATGAAATATAGGTCACACTGACCTAATTATATTCTGAGGTCACTCTTCCTGTCACATGGAATTAATATCCAAGGTATGACATTTCTCCATCAAATAGTCATTGAGATATAAGACAGAATCACTGGATTATGAAATATAGGTCCAACTAACCTACATATACTTTGAGGTCATTCTTAGTGTCACATGAAACTAATATACAAGGTATGACATTTCTCTATCAAATAGTCTTCAAGATATGAGGCATAATCACTGGACCATGGTAAATAGGTCACACTGACCTAATTGTATTTTGAGGTCACTCATCGAGTCACAAACTAATATCCAGGATAAGACATGTCTGCATCAAATAGTATTTGAGGTATACAGCATAATCAATGGAACATGAAATATAGGGCAAATTGACCTACATATGTTTTGTGGTCACTCTTAGTGCCACATGAAACTAATATCCAATGTATGACATTTCTCTATCAAATAGTCTTCAAGATATGAAGAATAATCACTGGACCATGAAATATAGGTCATACTGACCTAATTATACTTTAAGGTTACTCTCTGTGTCACACGGAATTAATATCCAAGGTATGACAGTTCTCCATGAAATAGTCTTAGAGATATAAGGCAAAATCACTGGACTATGAAATAAAGGTAATTAAACTGTGAAATGTAGGTCACCATGACCTTCACCAAATGGCACTTAAAGCAATGTCACAAGGTTGACCAATGTATTACCTAGGATGTGTTTACAATGCTAGCATAATAGAAATCCACTAAACACTTTATAAGAGGTGTCCTGGATTTTGAAACCTAGCCCCATCCCAGGGCTAGAACCCAGGGGCCGATACCTATGGACATTTAGATGACCCTTCCAGGCACCCATGTTCCGAATATGAATGCTTATTAACAACTGACTATTAAGATATAAGCATAAGAAACACTTAAACACAGCAAAAGAGCATTTTACCATTGTGTCCTAGATTTTGAACCCTAGCCACATCCCAGTGCATGAACCAGGTCCAAATACCTATGGACACTTAGACGACCCTTCCAGGCACCCATGTTTCGAATATGATGCTTATTGACAACTGACTACCAAGATATTAGCACATAAAAAACTTTAACACAGCAATAGAGCATTTTACAAAGGTGTCCTCGATTTTGACCCCTAGCCCCACCCGGGGCATGAACCCAGAGGTTTGTTCTTATTGAATTGCAGACAACCCTCCCAAGCACCCATGTTCCAAATAGGAATGGTCTGTGGTAAGTGACTGTTGAAATATAAGCATTTGAAAAACTTTAACACAGTGACAGGAACGCAAACGCGCACGCGCACGCACACGCGCACGTGGACGACCGGGGTGACTACAATAGCTCTCCCTGTACTTCGTACAGGCGAGCTAAAAAATGTCCCTAAATTACCTGAATATTTTTCGTGACTTATCGGAACATTTCTTGGGGCCTAAAAACCCAGTTCGAATTAGCACGGTAAAAGAGGCATCGATGCTCGTGTAAGTGGTTTTACTGTTATTACCATGCAGCATGATACAGCTAACCAAACTTTGTTCCAGTGGTCAGTATCCCAGATTTGAGGAAGTTTAACCCCAGTCGCTTCCTGGGCTCATAGCGCCAGATAAAGCATTTATTTTTCAATTAAAAAGTATTTCTTATTCCTACACAACATTTGTGGTGGTACTCATTAGAAACGCCTCGCAGAGGCGCGTCGAATGGGTACCTTAAACATATGTTTTCATGGAGAAATAAAAAAAAATATCTGGGTACCCCCACTTATCTCGAGCTAATTGACTTCTTCAACGGAACGGAAATGGCGTCCATGGATATCTTTGTTTTAAGTTCGAGAATAAAAAAGTAACTAGAAAATGTTTGTAAAACACTATGCCACCAACTATATGCTTGTCCCTACAATATTACAAAGTTAACAAGATTTTCTTACGCTTAAATACCTAAAGCTAAAAAGGGGGAGCATAATTTGACCGACAGAATCCAGTTTGTACTTACCTGGGCAATCTTGTGTGTTGCACGCCTGAGGTTCGGTTTCATTACTGCTACCTATACATGTCATTCCCGTGCCTGACGGTGGTGGGTTTGTACAAGTCCTATTTCTAGTACGGGTCTGTATGCCTCCGCAGCATGACATATCGCATGAAGAAAACGATGACCACCCACCCCACTCGGACCACATTCCATCAACTGTAAATAAATAATATAACATAAAGTAACAGAATATGATACTTATTTCTCTTTTAGGTCATACATTATGATATCAGGAAAATGTAAATATAATTAGGACTGACGGTTAAGGATGTGTTAATATGTCAGTCCAATGGCGAACAGCCGGTTCCGGCTTACTAGACGCACACCAATAATCTCGTCGTACAACAGAGACAGGTGTAACCGTACATGAATGTTACAGAAACGCTTCACGTTTCGGTGCTTATGCAGTAATGCAAGCGTTTCCGTGATTTGTCAGGGGCTTTGGACATGGTGGAACGGTAAATAAGAAGACATGGTATTGTCACGATGACCGAGAATTTCAAATAGTAAGGAAGTTGGGACATTTTAAAGTCTAGACCTTTTCATAGTCCAAAAACACTTAAGACAATGCAAACTAATTATTCTTTCTTCTTTGCACACCAATATTATGTGTGTGAATTAAACAGCACTTCACAAATCATTTGAACTTTATTGTCATTTTGATGGACAGTTCAAAAGGGCAATCTTCTTTAAGAAATTGGAGAAGAGGCCGTAAAGTATTAATATTTTGATCAAGTAAAGCAGATTATAGTTAGTGAAAAAGTGGAATTTGTTGGTGGTTGAGTTTGGATACCCTACATTTGACGGTACAGGTATAAATATAACGTTCAATGGCCTGTGACATCTGGTTTCAAATTTCCATTTGACGTAATAAAGCTGAGAAACAGAGGCCTCAGGTCGCCGGACAAGGTTCTATTTTGATTTATTGTGATAATAATTTAGGCACACATGTATAGGTACATGTATCAAGTTCATATTAATTCTGTGATTATAATTACAATATGAATTTAATAGGAGCTACCTATATCTGTGCGTCCAAATTATCATCACTTGCTTTGCTTCACAATTTTATTTCCCCCAATAATTCCTACCAAGTGTCTAGTCAATTGGTCTTCCGGTTCAGGAGACGGTCAAAATATAATTTAAAGATGTCAGCCGTGGCGGCCATCTTTGATTTCTGGTCGAAATGATTTTATCTACATTCTGTTTACAAGTCACTCTTACAGTTCCTACCATGTTTCGAGTCAGTTGGCTTTTCGGTTCAGGAGAAGAATTTCAAAATAGATAATCAAGTTGGCGGCCATGGCAGCAATCTTGGATTTCCGATCGGAACTATTCTAGCTTTTTCTTTTATCTACAACTTACCCAAATCCTTCCTATCAAATTTCGAGTCAGTTTGTATTTCGGTTAAGGAGAAGTTCAAAGTAGGTTTTCAAAATGACAGCCATGGCGGCTATCTTGGATTTTCGATCGGAAAGATTTTGGTTATTTTTTTCTGCGTGATCCCGATACTTCCTGCAAAGTTCGAGTCATTTGACTTTCGGTTCAGGAGAATTTTTACATAAATTTTGAAGATGGTTGTCTTTAAAGCCACCTTGGCTATCCAGTCAGAAGGAATTTAATTCACCCCGATACTTACTACCAAGTTTTGAAAGAAGAAGCTAAGAAATGATTTTCAAGATAGCGACCATGGAGGCCATCTTGGAATTCCGATCGAAAGGTTTTAGCTACTTTTGATCATCAAGTCGCCCTAATATTTTCTACCATGTTTCGATTTAATAGGTCTTTCTATTCAGGAGAAGTTCAAAGTAGATTTTTTTTCTAGATATAGCTCTGGCGGCCATCTTTTTCATTGAAGCGAAACAAGTTTAGCTTTTGCGGTAGAAAGTCACCTAGGCAACATTCCTGTGATGTTTGATCGAAATTGTCCCACCCATACTGTATTTTTACGAGCAAGATATCTTACAAATATTTGAGCTACGGCTGTGAAAGTAGGGGAGCTTACTAGAGATGATGAGCAGATTATCTGATTGTAAGAAAGATAGATTACTTTTGTCAGAGTTATACCCCTTTCAAAACTTTGGCATTTTGTATCGACAGCTGTTTGCTTTATTCGGGTAGAGCATCCCTTTCATCTGACTATTACGTTATTATAACCAATCGGAGTTAAGGAATTCTACGAAATTTACTTTTTATACAAACCAGTGAGAACAAACCGAATAACGCAAATTCATATGACCAACGTAATTTTCCAGGTGAAAAATATTAAGCAATTTTACCCAGCATGCTAAGGGTTAAGTGTTACCTCCTTATATCCTACAGTTTTGAACAATTCAATCTGATTGCCTGTCGGTGATTGAACTACTAATTTAAGTTCACGGACTGCTAGAATTTACAGAGCACCGGATTGGTTCTGTTACGAATATAGTTTCATATGAAATAGTTTAAACTTTTTTCCTAATTCCAAAGTGCTCCAGTATGTTTTAAAATCATAATGAGTCAATGTATAATTCAGACAATTCTGCAATACTATTATAGGTATAAGCAGAAATGTATACTTTGGGTGGTTGCTTTGAATATGAAAGTAGAAAATCATCTAAGGACTACAATTACCCTTACATCGTACAAGGATAGCGTTTTAAAAATCTTAAAAAGGGGTTATCTTTTGACATAATACGAGACTTCAAAGAGCTAAAGCAGAAAGTCCACCTCTTGCTATCCATCTCTATTTAACAAATATAACTGGAATGATACCGGTGGCATTGTAGGTTGTCAAGGGGTATCTTCGGGTGCTTGGGGTGTTTAGATCACCTTAATTTAGGTATTTTGTGTTACCTGGTCTAAATCATACAGGCGGAAACGCTCCTCTCTCAGTCAGACTGGCGACCAGGAGAAAAATACTACAGTAATTTAGTCACCGTAGAGACCATGGCTGAGTTCAATAGTGCTAGTTACTCGCAAATATTTTGCCCTGGAATCCTGCTTCTGTTGGAGCTTGTCATTAAGTACAGGGATCCAGGCAAACCGTTCGCTATCACTTAGCATTTCTGAACGTAGCCCTTGCAGGTTACCCGCGAGTATTTCGCCCTGGATACTTGCTTCTGTTGGCGTTCTTCGTTATGTCCAGCGATCTAGGGCAAACATTCACTATCATTGTGAACTTCTAAACGCAGCCCGTAACTAACAACATCTGTGTCAGCCACTTCGAAAAGGTGGAAGCTCGTTACATAAAACATAACTCTAAGCGGTTTAGGTATGTACGTCACAAATACTGCGTTGCGATTCAATCTAGCCTTTATAGCGATTGTCACGCAAGCGGCCTTGGTTCTATTCCCGGCCAGGCCGGCAGTGAGACTTTTCTTTGTTTATCTGTTACATTTGGCATTCAACTCAGAATCATATGAAGCCATATGCAGTAGTGTGCTAGATTGTCACGCAAACGACTCGAGTTCGATTCTACGTCTGTTGATGTGAGAAATTTTTTCTTCGACTGTTGCATAACCGCTTGTTCCTTTTCTTGTTTTGAGGATTTCAGAGGGAATGTTGTCAGGCAAGTACCAAGTATTGACCATTTGAACTTAAAACTGAAAAAGAAACTGGGTTGTAGAATATTTGCAAAATGTATAACGTACATGAGGAAAACCAACGATAGTCTGTGTCCTAGTATATTCTGATCTAGGGAGGTATACACTGTTTGCTCAGACATATGAGCCAGCGCACGACACATTATGAAAACACGTCTATTCAAATATATTGAAAATTGTACCACCAAAAATGAAAAATTTCACATAAAAGTTCTGATACTTTTCATATATCTTCTCTAAACACAGATTGTGGGTACCCGTTAGAACCGCCTTGGCGAGGCGGTTCTAACACGTACCCACAATCTAGGTTTTTGAGCAGAAATAAAAAAAATAATGTATACCCCTGTAAATCCCAGTTTTACTATATAAAGTGGGGTTTAAGGGGGTCAAAATCATATAGGCATGTTTTCGTTATGAAAACCTACAATTACTATCCTTTCTGCATAATTTGCGTTCATTTTTACTATGGGAAAAAGTGAAAATTTTTGATATTTTAAAAACTAATGACTAGAATAAAAGTTTTGGTGCATATGTAGTTACGACAAATAGTTTTGCATTAAATCGCGACAAAAGTTTGCAAATTGTCTTTTTCTGTGTAAAGCGCCAGGCAAAAAAAAACGGCTTTCCAAAAGATGTTGAAAAGACAGTGGATCTGTGTAACAAGCTAAGCTTCAGATCAGACTATACATCCGCCTGGAATGGCAAGGGTTGTCGTTTATCCCTCTATGCTTTACGGATAACCTGGAGGCTGTAGAAGGCACATGCGATCAGCGAGGACTCTGATCAGACTGCGCGGATGCGCAGGCTGATCCGAGTCTTTGCTGGTTGCACAAGTCTCATTTTAGGCTTTATAGTACACTGGCTCATATCGCTTTGAATGTGAGGGCTGATCAACATGCCAACGTTGGGACAAAATTACGTGGATTGGGTACAATTGGTAGATGTTCTACGATTCTGACAAGTAAGGTTACTTTTGCGCACACAAACCCTTTCTGAAAAGGGATTAACTATGAAAGGAAAGAATTTGCTCCCACGGGTAACAAATTATTTCCTTTTAGAGCAAACCATTTTTCAGAAGGGGGCAATGTCAATTTTGAAAATTGCCTTCCGTGAAAATGTATCAACTCACCTTAACGTTCAAATATGAATAGTAACATGAGAAAAACTGAACCTCAATGTCAGAAGACGTACCTTCGGACACGTGCGTCTAGCGAAGATTCTGATCAACCTGCGCATTCGCGCAGTGTGATCTGAAAATTCACTGGGGGCAGTTTGGATAGCCAAGGATGCAAAGTTTCTTCTTGCGGACAATGAAAACTCTGGTCAGATTGAGGGGATGTGCAGGTTGATTTGAGTCTTCGTTGGATGCACATCGCAGAATGTACGTTTTCTCACGTTGCGGGACAGATAGTTTACCAGCTTGTGTGGACATCGAAAGCTCTGCTTTAAGAACGAACAAAAATATTGTCTGCGGTTGCAAGGACGAACAGACGAACAATAATATTGATTAGGGTTCAAATGACAAACATACGAACAGTAATATTGACTGTGGCTCTAAGGACAAACAGCAATACTGACTAGGGTTCCAAGGACGAACTGCAATATGGACTAGGGTTCTAAGGCGAACAGACGAACAACGATACTGACGAGGGATCTTAGGAAGAACAGCAATATCGACTAGCGTCTTAGAACGAACAGCAATATCGACCAAGTTTCTCAGGACGAACAGCAATATTGACTAGGGATATGAGGACGAACAGCAATATTGATAAGGAATCTTATAACGAACAGCAATATTAACTAGGTCTCTAGGGACGAACCACAATATTGACAAGGGGTTTACGGATGAACAGCAATATCGACTAGGGTTCTAGAACACCAATAATGACTAAGGCTGTATGGACGAATAACAACATTGACCAGGTCTCTAAGGACGAACAGCAATATTGACTAGGGCTATACGGACGAACAGCAATATCGACTAAGGTTTTAGAACATCAATAACGACTAAAGCTGTATGGACAAATAGTAATACTGACTAGGTCTCTGAGAACGAACAGCATATTGGTGAGGGACAACATCAATAATGACTAAGGCTTTATAGATGAACAGCAATATTGACCAGAGCTATAAGGACGAACAGCAGTATTGACTAGAGCTCTAAGATAGAACAACAATACTAACTTAGCTTTATGGACGAACAGCAATATTGACTAGGTCTCTAAGGACGAACAGCAAAACTGACTTGGTCTCTAAAATAGAACAGCAATATTACCTAGGGCTTTAAGAACAAACAACAATATTGACTAGGGCTCTGTGGACGAACAGGAATATTGACCAGGGCTTTAAGAACGAACAACAATATTGACTAGGGCTCTGTGGATGAACAGGAATATTGACCAGGGCTCTAAGGACGAACAATAATATTGACTAGGGCGCTAAGGACGAACAACAATATTGACTAAGTTCTGAGATAGAACAACAGTATCGACTGGGGCTCTAAAGACGAACAACAATATTGACTAGAGCTCTTACGACGACGAACAATAATACCTATTAGGGCTCTATGGGCAACAGCGATATTGATTAGGGCTCTAAGGGTGAACAATAATGTTGACTACGGCTCCAACGACGAACAGCAAAATTGACTAGGACTCTACGGGCGAACAACATAATTTACTAGAGTTCTAAGGATGAGCGACAATACTGACTAGGGCTACGGATGAGCAACAATATTAACTGGGGATATAAGGATGAGAAACATTACTGACTAGGAATATAAGGGATATACAAGGGCTATATGGATAGCAACCATACTGACTACGGCTCTAAGGATGAGCAACAATTTTAACAAGGGCTCTACTGACGAACAACATTATGTCTCTAAGATAGAATATCAGTAATGACTGAGGCTCTATGGACGAACAACAATATTGATTAGGGCTTTAAGATAGAACATCAGTAATGACTGAGGCTTTATGGACGAACAGCAATATTGATTAGGGCTGTAAGATAGAACATCAGTAATGACTGAGGCTCTATGGATTAACAGCACTATTCACAAAGATTCTAAAGACGAAGAATAATATTTCTGTTCGATTTGCTCGAATTGCCTATGTCACAGATACCTTTTTTCTCGTACCACCAAATTGGGTTATGGCAAACTAGAAATAATATGCTACACAACTTACTAGCAGGTTCCGCCGTCGGAGGTGGTGTCATGGGAGGAGGCGTCGTCGGTGGTGGTGTGGCGGGTGAAGGAGTCATCGGAGGTGGGTTCGTCGGAGGTAGTGTTGTGGGTTCAGGTGTCGTCGGAGGTGGTGCAGTGGGTGGAGGCGTCGTCGGTGGTGGTGCAGTGGGTTGAGGTGTGGTCGGAGCTGGTGGAGGTGGTATGGCGGGTGGAGGAGTCGTCGGGGGAGGGTTTGTCGACGGTGGGTTTGTGGGTGGAGGAGTTGTCGGAGATGGGTTCGTCGGTGGTGGTGCAGTGGGTGGAGGCGTCGTAGGTGGTGGTGCAGTGGGTGGAGGCGTCGTCGGAGCTGGTGTCGGCGGAGGTGGTGTGGCGGGCGGAGGAGTCGTCGGAGGAGGGTTCGTAGGAGGTGGATTCGTCGGAGGTGGTGCAGTGGGTGGAGGCGTCGTCGGAGCTGGTGTCGGCGGAGGTGGGAAGGCGGGCGGAGGAGTCGTCGGAGGAGGGTTCGTAGGAGGTGGATTCGTCGGAGGTGGTGCAGTGGGTGGAGGCGTCATCGGAGATGGTGTAGCGGGTAGAGGCGTCGGAGGTGGTGCCGTCGCTGGTAGTGCCGTCGGAGGTGGTATCGTAGGAGGAGGACGTGGTGCAGGTGTCGGGCATTCTTGCGTGTTGCACGCCTCTTTCTCTTTGACTGCCTTTTTACAATGTTCGCCGTAGCATTTTCCGTAACGTTTTCGTACTCCTCCGCCGCAAGACTTCGTACACCAACTCCATGGCTTGTAAACTTTCACTATAACATAATAATAAATTAAAACATCGCAGACACTGCATGACGCCCCGCCACTGCAGGGTAATAAAACATATAGAGAAGACGGCTGTGTTTGATGTGTAATTACTCTACCAAAAAGAAAAGAGCTTTATCTCTTTCAAAACTCAGTGTACTGTAACCTCGAAACAATATGAAAGGAGTTATCCCGAAACAAATACAAGTCTGAAATGTCATTTTAAAGTGTATTTGCTCTATCAAAATGTGGTGTACTATAATCTCGAAACACAATGCGCTGTACCACCTCATAGTCTAACTGTCTACTGAGTTTCAACGCGATCCGATGAAAGCTGTAGTTGGAGTAATCTGGAAACGAAGTGCGGACGGACGGACAGACGGACGGACAGACACTGGAGGTTATACCATAATACCTCGCAACTATCGTGTGGCGGGATATGAAAATACACGAACTGGGCCAGTTTGAAAGAAACAAAATGCCATACATAAAAAAATATAAAAAATAAAAAAATAAATAAAATGATTCAAATTTCCACTTTGTTAATTTAGAGCTGATTTTTGGGGGATATATTTCAGCAGAGAATAATTATTATTATTATTATTATTATTATTATTATTATTATTATTATATAATATTAACTAATTTATTATTACTTACCACAGCTCTCCGTTTTCAAACATATTCCAAATCTGAAAAAAAAAAATACGAATAGTGTGAAGTCTTGCCATAACAGTATAGTCAGGGACCCAATGTGAAACTTGCAAAATATAAACCAACTTCAATGGCTCGAACAACAGCTGTTTAGACATAAGTAGCTCTAGCCGATGAGGGATAACCATTACGCCATGGAGATAATGTAAGGATGTCTTTTCGTCAGTCTATATAGAATAATGGTATGTTGTGTACTCATTAGTGACTACACATAGCAAACATCTTCATAATAAAAAAGAAAAGTTCTCTGAAATTTACTAAATATTTGTTTTCTTCAGCTATCGGAAGAATTTTTCTAAGGACAGAACGAGTTCAAATCAGTCACAGTAAACGAGACATCGGTGTTCGCGTCACTGGATTATAATTGTAGACATCGTACCTTGACCAGAAAAATATTGAATTTCATTTTTGCGAGTGGAATGTCTGGACATTTGTCTATATGAAAATACTGTGCAGCAATTCACCATTAATAGCATTTCGGCAAATACATGCACTTTGCGCGATACGAGTACAATTTTAATTTGTGACTAGAAACTGTACCCAGCGAACAAATGTACAATAATGGGTTGATATCGTACCTGACTGGCCATGCTCATATAATAGTTATATACAGTCGATTCTGGTTATCTTGACTTCGCTTATCTCGAACAACCGCTTATCTCGAAGTGAAAATCTAGTCCCTGTTTTAACATTGAAATCTAACAACAGGTAACAAAATATTACGGAAACGAGAAATTGCTCCTAAGGAGCAATTTCACCTCTTTTCCACAATATTTCTATATATCTCTAGCTTTAGCGATTTCACCTCTTTTCCACAATATGTTCTATATATCTCTAGCTTTAGTAGTCAAATTACATATTCATTTGTGAAATATGATTGTTCGATTTATTGTTTGCACAGTTCTGCAAATCTGATATGTCGAGGTACAAGTATCTCGTAGTTTTTCAGAGTCCCTTAGACTTCGAGAACACGAGAGTCGACTGTATACAAAATGCAGTTAACACTTGAATTTAATAACTCACTATATGTTTAAAAGTTTTTGGAGTGTGTACTCAAAAGCGTGCATGACAGGAGAAATCTCACCAGAAGGGTAGGAATTTCAACAGGGACTTGCCTCGTCCCTGGTTGAAATTCCTACCCCGAGGGTGAGATTTCCCTATCCTGCATGGACTGGCTCATGATGGATTCTTTTTCTCCCACCTTTAAGTGGATTGTTCCTGGGATCAGTATGGTCATGTGAGATAGAAGTTTCTCACATGGGCAAAATAGCCAAAGGTGGGAGAAAATATTATTTATTGTGTTTTTGTCTTCTGATGTTCCTAACAAATGTTCTCCTTCAAGATGAATCTGGCATTAGAATATTTCGAGCGGTACATGTACGTAGCAACGTTCACTTTTAACTTTTGCGAAATGCTCAAAATATTAAATGTCTTCTCGGCGAATAAAGCCATTAATTCAATAAATAATAATAATTCCATAAGCAATACATGTTAGGTCAATTATCTATAATACATGTATATACGTTTTGGACAAATTCTCTCCTTTTAGAGTAGGTCCCTTTTCAGAAGGGCCTTGGTGTGGAGGAAATCATAAAGCGCTTTAGCGCACTCTCTACCCCCACCCGCACCCCCCCACCCCATTTTTGTGGCCGGTCTAATAATAAACAAAAATGTTTTATAAAACGAGACGCAACGTGAGAAAACGTACCTTCTGACATTTGCGCCCAACGAAGACTCAAATCAACCTGCGCATTCGCGCAGCCTGATCAGAGTCTTCGTTGTTCGTATAAAGAAACTTTGCATCCTTGGCTAAGCGTAAGGCCCTACCCGCCGTCAAGCAAGAAAAAAGGGCAGGGGAAGCAAAGCCACCTAATTCGGATTACACTATAGTGCCAAATAATCCTTTATGCGGACAGTGAAGGCACTGATCTGCAGATGAGGGTAAGCAGTTTGGTAAAGGGAAGTTTTGATTGTTAAAAATGTTGGCTTAATGACAAACAGTACTGGTCCCGAATAATTGCACCCAAATGGTTTGTTTGCGTCCTTTAATCTACGTCTACTCTTCTTGTTAAAGCCAGCATCGTTTAGGCGCACCACTGTGGGGATCTGAGAATCAACAACAGGTCCATAGGTCAACTGAGTAAAAAAGCCATTACATATATATGGAAGTCATGCAACACTCTTCCTGAATTGCCACAGCAACTAATCAAAGTAGTGGATCGTCTTTAAAAAACAAAATTTGCTTCCAACAGTTTTCCATAGATATATATATAGTGAAGCAAATTTAAGTATGCCATAAAAAGGTCAAAGGTCAGCCGCATTAACAAAGCTGGTAGATGTCGCATCTACAGTGTTCAATACTAAGACTCAGTTTCAATGCTGTTTTAGCTCTGAAGATTTCAAAATGATTTTCAACATCAACAGTTATAACAGCCATCTGGTCACTGAAGTATACTATTCAAAAACAATTTTTTGGTTCCCTTTGACATAACTGTCTCCTCTGCAAGTGACACATTCCGCTCAACTCATTGTGCTTCAACTCTTCGGACAGGTCCGTTTCCAAAAGAACGGGTATCTGGTTATTCATAATTATTACCCTGCTTTATAGAACTACGATGTACATGTATTTAATGCTAACACTGTAGACCTTGATCTGAGCCCACATTCTGTGTCAGCGGATCTTAGTCTTCACTGTTTGCCAATGCCTCTTGGGCACGTATATCCAAAAGTACCTTTTCTCAGATTCCGCTCATATGTTAAACTCACCGATCATGTCCAAATTTTTTGGAAGTCTTGTAACACCAGCCAAGATACACACATGAGCTGCAGAATAAACAAATACATAAATCAATCAATGCCATCTTGCAATATCTCACTGGGTATATTAATATGCGAATCGACAAAAAAAATATTATTACATTTTTCGTCGGATTTTCGCAATACATTTCCCTTTTCGGGTCCATGTTATCTAGCCCGCTGCGACTTGATAACTCAGGGTGCTTGTGTATTTGTGAAATGCATACATTTCGCGATAAACACAGCGTACAAAAACCACAAAAAAGCTTTATAGATAGCTCAAATGGATATATACTGATCCAAAAACAGACAATATACATGTAATATTTCTGAAATTCAAAGAAAAGCAAGATTAATTCATTATTTTTGTTTATGAATTGCAAGAAAATAATTAATACACAATAAAGTCAAAAACTGTCTCACTTGTAAACAAAAATAGCGGAAAATCTGTCCAGTGTTACCGTTTCCTACTTCCTACAGGCTGAACCAAAGCAATCATTTTTTTTTTCTCAATTCTCTTTATCTACAACCATTTGGCGTACAACGCCAATCTTAGTTTGATTTTGCTCTGGAAACACTTTGTGAAAGGTCATGGGCTGGTACAATGCTAATTTGCATGGAATGCTCAACTTTATTATAACCAAATATTAGCTCTCACAAAAATCTTCATTTGCTCTTAGATCTATGTGCTAAGCGTAGACTTAGCTTTTTGTGAAAGCCATTTCTTGTGTAAATAGATAATGGATACTTTTGGTAGATTTTCTATCATTTTGTACAAGGGAGACTACTTTTGTGACATCTTTTCTTTACAGCACACAAAATACCTGAGTCTAGTCTAAAATGAAATAATTACTCTCTTTGGAGCAAATGCTTCCCTTTGAATATTCTCTTTTAGAAGGGAGGCAAACGATATTGATAGAGTTACCTTCCCTGAAAGTGAACCTGTAGATTGCAATGAACTTACTTTGGTATGCGATACACCATCTTCAATAGGTCTACACACACACACACGCACACGTGCACGCAGGCATGCACGAACATCAATAGTGCCATATTTAGTACATTTACCCATATACAAAATGTTGTAATTTCAACCATAAACAAAATGAGTTTAAAATTGCTCCGGGAGAACTTTAACCCTTAAAGCGCCAAGCAAAATTTATAGCAGATGACATTCGTTTTATTTTATTTTATTTATTTATTTATTATTATTTTTTTTTATTTATTTTTTTTTCAGAGAAAACAAGTCTTTACATTTCATGGGAATCGTCTGCCAAGCAGACAATTCGCATGAAATGTCAAGACTTTTTTCTCTGAAAAATAAAAAAAAATAATAAATAAAAAATTGCTGCAGATGTGACTGGCGCTTTAAGGGTTAAAAACAGGCCATCGGCTGATGCTTTTTTCCTTGAAGTGCTGAGCGTTATTGAAATTAAATTTTAGCTTCCACAAGAAGCTTTGTCTACGCTGAGCATACAATAAATGTTGAAGCTGATCGAAGATTGACTGCTATCAATCTTCAATCAGCTTTAACAAATACCGTGTGCTAGGCGATGACCAGGTTTTTTGTTTAAAGCTAATACTTGTTTTAGTATAAATATAGGTCGCAGTGCCTAATTGTGGTAATTGAGAGGATGTCTTCAGTAGATGACCCAACACATCAAATTTGGTAAGACTAGGGAGTGAAGTACATAAGATATGCCCTGGCCAAGATCTCGGAAGGACGAATTGAAGGGTGGAATGAGGATCAGAAGGATAGAATTAAGGGCGGAATGCAAATTTTCAACCTCCGGTAAGCCACATGGAGATTAAAATAAATAGTAATATCTTCAAGGCGGATAAAAGGACTCTGCAGTAAAAAGGTCATATTTTTTTGCGCAACGCACGAAAAGGGCCCTTGCAGACAACGCAGTCCTTGATTAGCATGCGCGAATATCCTTATGCAATTTGCGCACAACGATGTCGCTGATCTGCCTTCGCGAATCATTGGATACTGTAGTGCACGTCTACGATACTGTAGTGCACGTCTACGAACAGGGAATGTCCAGGGCCCAGTTGTTCAAAGCTAACGACATCGTTAGTTAACGATTTGTTCAAATTTACATCGAGTGATACGCAAATATGCTGAAATTTTTTGCTGAAAAAATGTGAGCAGCTTTTGCAGTGCAAAAGCTACTCACATTTTTTCAGCAAAAAATATCAGAATATTGTATATTAAATCCGCTAAAACAGTTAACGAAATGGCCCTTAACGAGCTCGGTAAGCTAACGACGCTTTGAACAACTGGGCCCAGGTCAGACTGCACGGATGCGCATGCTCATCTGGCATATGGCATAAGGACCTTTTTCTCACGTTGAGCATCAATTATAATTTTGGAGGAGGACGAATCTGCTACAGAAACTCCCTGTCGTCTTAAACTGTTTAATATAAAATTTAAAGTGAATTGATACATTTTCAAGGGAAGGCAATTCTGTCAAAATTGTGTTACCCCAATGACTTTAATGGGTAAAATGAAGAGTGGTTTACTGTACCCATAAAAGAAAAAAAAAATAATGTAGAACTTCTGACCCCTATTTTCACAATCATATCGAGGGAACATGTGTGTATACGCTACCCCGTGATGTTTACGTAGGCGTAGCGCTCATTACGTACATAACGCCTGTGCGTAAAATGCATAAGAAAAAATATTTGCAATAAAGAGACATCGGTATATAATAATTTGCTTCCTTACCATAGCGGCTGCTCTTAAATAAGAAATTATCGCTTCCAGAACAGGGGTTACTCTTACAGAAAATAAGTTGGAGAAAAGCCCCTGGTTGTTTTAGAAGTAATATTAGGGATAATTTTTTAAGATGTTTTTCCTGTGTGCGCGTATAAATAAAACCGTCCTAGCTACGCCACTATGTTCACGTAATGAACTAAATGTGCCATACAACGTTGCACTATATGTTTATTCTTTTAACCCTTGTCATGTTGAACCCAGATATATCCTGCGGTTGCAAACAGTGTAGATCCAGATCATTTGTTTGTGTTGAGGTTTCACGGCCCAGTCAACTCAGTGGGGTCTAAAGTGACATACATTTGTACCAAATTCACACAGAATCTCATATTTTTATGCTTTAGCATATTGTTTTTTTTTTTTTTTTTTTTTTTTTTTTTTGCCACTTACACGCTGCATAAACTCGCTAAAAGGTCTCCAAAGTCACACAAATGTCATTTGGTGAAAGTGGAGCTAACGGTAAAATAGGATTCATTCGATTTGAAGGTAAAATCTCTAGATTAACAAGCAAATTCAGAGAATTTGTCCCTCGCCTTTTAAACATCCTCCAACGGTACCTATGTATACAGTTTGATAGTATTTGAGCTTATAATATGACTAAGTTAAACTTTTGCACAGTGAAAAGAAAAAAAAAGTTCAAAACGCAGAATGCGATAAAAAATAGTCTAAGGATCATATCCATATCACATGTGTTATATATAGGGTGTTCATTTATCTTAAGCATCATGTTTACTATGTTTCCATAAATAGCTTTATTTACTACGTTTCCAAAAATAACTTTCTAGAACAACATGTTTACAATAACATGATGTTTACGTCCTTGATTCTGGACTGAGTTATTTTTGGCATGTCATGGAAGATTTAGAAGTTTCTTGATTGGAACTGGAAAATAAGGGATGCTTGTAGTAAATTCTTTTTCCAGAACCTTCTTTGATATTATATAAGGAGAAAAGATTTTCATCTGGGCATCTTTGTATACTTTCACTGGAAATTATTCTATACTGGATTACTTTAATATTTTATTCATTCTGAACTTAAATTCTGAATTCAGGAACTTTTAATTGTGGGATCAGAAACTGATATTCAAAGGATTCGTTTTGTAAATTCTTGCGGATTATTTTCGATGGACTTTGTGACATAAACTTGAAAGAAACTGTTTACTTAACATTATTTTGTTTTGAACCTTGACTCATTTTTTTTGTGCATAAATATTGTTAATAATTTAAAGCTTGTTGCTGGTTTCACTTTCATTTCTTTCTCGTTACGCGTGGCTCGTAACAGAAATTGGGGGCTCGTCCGGGATCGAACATTTTCTTGAGCTAAAACAAGTTTGAGCTTTTTAAAGAAAACAAATATTGATTAAAAAAAAAAAAAAAAAAAAAAAAAAAAAAAAAAAAAGAAAAAAGAAATATTTGTTTGCTATAAAACAAGTACTGACTTTTAAAAAAATTTCAGTAATTATAAAAATCTTTATTTGATAAAAAAACAAGTATTGCCTTTCAAAAAATATATTAAAAAAAAGCAAGTATAGACTTTTCAAAAATGTCAGTAAATAAACTCTGATTGATAAATTTACTTGATAAAACCAGCAAAAAGCAATCATGTCATTTGACCTTCAAGCTTTCATAGCCGCGCCTTCACAGGAGCTGTTAAATTTGGCCAAAAAGTCAGATTTGTTGGACATTGCTGCTCACTATGAAGTGCCTTCTGTAAATAAGTATGTTAAAACAGGAAATAAAAAATATTTTGGTTCAATTTTTGGTTGGTAAGGAAATTCTTGATTCTTCTGCTTTGTCTCTTGTTCTCGTAACTCAGACAGGTTTGCAAATGCAAGAGCTTGAAATTCAGAAGCAAATTGAGTTAGAAAAATTAAGATTAGAACAAGAAAGACAAATGCAGAAGGAAAGAATGGAAATGGAAGAAAGAGTTCAGAAAGAAAAATGGAAATGGAAGAGAGAGAGAAAGAAAAAGAACGACAAATGCAGAAAGAAAGAATGGAAATGGAAGAAAGAGTGCAGAAAGAAAGAATGGAAATGGAAGAGAGAGAGAAAGAAAAAGAAAGACAAATTCAGATAGAAAGGGAAAAAATAAAATTTGATACAGAATTAAGAATGAAAGAATTAGAAATGCAAAACATGACAGTAAAACGGCAACCTTTAGACTCTGGCACTCATTTTGATGTTACCAAACACATCAGATTAGTTCCTCCATTTCAGGAAAAAGAGGTTGACAAATATTTTCTTCATTTTGAAAAAGTAGCAGAAAATTTAAAATGGCCAAAGGAGCATTGAACCTTGCTTTTGCAAAGTGTTATAATTGGAAAGGCTCGAGAAATTTATACTCATCTGACTGTCGAGCTGAGCTCCAGTTATGATACTGTAAAGGAATTAATTCTTAAGGCTTATGAGTTGGTCCCTGAGGCTTATAGGCAAAAATTTAGGAACTGTAAGAAAGAAAATGAGCAGACCCATGTAGAATATGCTAGAACTAAAGAACAGTTTTTTGATAGATGGTGCTCTACAAAGAAAATTGGCTCTAATCATGAAAAACTTAGGCAGCTCATGCTTGTAGAGGAGTTCAGAAGGTGCATAAATTCAGACATTAAGTCCTTTTTAGATGAGAAACAGGTTGAAACTTTGGAAGTTGCAGCTCGACTTGCAGACGATTATGCTTTAACACATAAGGTTTCATTTATAAATAAGTCAAATCCCTCTAGAAGACCATTTTTCCCACAATCAGGATCCAAACATAGTCCTAGTAATCTATCTAGCAATCATTGCCAAACATTTACTCCTAAACCCAAATCTTCTGGTGAAAACAAGGATCAAAATCCCTTATCTCAACCAATATGCAATTATTGCAACAAAGACAGGTCGTATTATTTCTTAATGTTTACATTTGAAAAGAAAGAAAGAAAAACAAGAGGGGCTTAAACCTACTGGCCTTACCTCTTTACGGTCAAAACCACAGTCATGTGTTAAAGAGGAAGATCCTATCCAGACCGAAAGGCCTGAGACTGATTCTGTTATGGAGATTTATGAACCATTCTTATCAGATGGTTTTGTGTCACTAAATAGTGACTATGCCCAGTCCAGACCTGTTACCGATTACATACAAATGTATTTGATTACAATTACAATTACTTTCTAATTTCATGATTACAGATTACAATTACAATTACATCTTTCCTGAATGTAATCAGTTACAATTACAATTACATTGCAATGTAATTGATTACAATTACAATTACTTTCTTGTTGTTCCCTGTTTAAAAAAATTCTAGTTTAAATTAATAATCCTTTTTTTTTTTTTTTTTTTTTTTTTAAACCTTCATGCATGGCATGCTATATCTTCTGACAAGATGTTATTCATATTCTTTATACCATATATTCATTTTTTATTATATTCCATTTACTATACATTTTCTATGACGTATGGTTATTTTTCACTCTTCCTCTTGGTACCATGAGCTGGTTCAAAGACTTATAGTGCCTGGCTTTTGTTGTACTCCATGGGGTGCAATATAATTCTGTCAGGCTGTTCATCTTAAGCAAATGATATATAAAAATGAAAACAACAGTGGAATTAAATCAAGTTTTCATGTTTTATAAATAAGTTTAATTTGCATAAGCAGCATTATTAAGCTTCATGGAACAAAGGAAAGAACAATCCCTTCTCTATCTAAAAATGTAGTGTGGTGGTTAATCAGGGGGTGGGGGTGGGGGCAAAAAAAATCAATATTGGCCCAGGGCTTTACAGTTTAAAATTTGCAGTGAATAAGTTTTGTTAGGACATTGCTTTACCTGTCAGCAGACCAGATAAAAGGAGTAAATTGCTGATAACTGAAGGATAATTTTCCTTATCTTTCAATGAAAACATATGTTGTGGGTACTCATTTCAACCGTCTTGTCGAGATGGTTCAAATGAGTACCCACAACATATGTTTTTATTGAGAGATAAGAAAAAATATCCCTGAATTATCACTAATTTAATCCTCTTATTTGGTCCTCTGCCTATGAAAGAACCAGCTCAAAACCTGTCAATGTCCTCAGGCAGTGTCAAAACTTAACACAGGTACTTTATAGAAGGGTATAATTGGGCCTGTTTTAGTAAATGACATAAATAATTCGAGTATTTGGATACTTGATAAATAGGTCTGTGCAAACAATGAAGAAAAAGTACATCAGGGTCTATATCATTTCAAATTCAAATGTCATTGTTTAGATGCAGAAATATATGACAAGACCACACTCCAACTATAAATTATGACAGGTCAACTTTAGCCACTTAACAATTGTCCCAATGTATATAACTTTTTACAGTAGGTCATCTGACATGAGAGACATTGTTGACAGCATGCACACAATAAACATGAAATTATATAAGTCAGTAAGTTACTGTAAAAACACTAAAATTTTCATTTTCCATATTACATGTGTGGAGACAGTGAAGGCTCTAGTGGGACTGCACAAATTCAAAGTTGCACCTGAAATGCCTCTTGGCACATGCCTTTACCATTATCACATAGATTAGTCAATTCTGATCTGGATCTGCAATGTTTGCCTTGATCTGTCTATCCGAAAGTATAATACACTGTTAAACAACCATGTTATATCCAAACAAAAACGTAGAGATATATAGATAACAGACTATAAATGTTTGCCAATTTAATTACTTTATTTGCTAATCCATTTCAGCTAATCCATGTGTGAAACTTCAATTTCCTTTGATCTCAAAGATGTATTTTTTAGATTTTCTTTTATCTCAAAGATGTATTTATTGTTTTAAACAAACCAATACAGAGTCATTAATTCATTAAATGTATACAAATCAAAATAATTATCTCCAATATTCTTGTTTCTTGTCAAGTTGTCATACCAGAAATGAATTTATATTTTCAATTCTATTCCTTCTGACTTATTTTATTTAAATATCCATATCGAAATCGTATTGTAATCGTCAAAGTAATCACGATTACAGGCTGTTTTGCAATGTATTCGATTACAATTACAATTACTTGTAATCATAAAACTCAATGATTACAGATTACATTTCGATTACTCAAAACTTGTAATCAATTACATGTAATCACGATTACTGATTACAATTACAACAGGTCTGGCCCAGTCTACCCCAATTAAAATCTTATGAGATACCGGAGCTTCTCAATCCCTTATTTTAGCAGATACACTGCCTTTTTCTAAGAAGACTTCTTCTGGGACAAATGTCCTTATTCAGGGTGTAGAGTGTGGATTTGTTAATGTTCCTCTTCATAACATTTATTTATCCTCAAACTTGATGACTGGTTTAGTGGCTGTCGGTATTCGACCTTCTTTACCTTTTAAAGGTGTTCACTTACTGTTAGGCAATGACTTAGCGGGAGATAAGGTTGTGGTAAACCCACTTTTGACTAACATACCTTGTATTGATCAGCCACCTGATCCCATTGGGCAGGAAATCCCTGACCTTTACCCATCTTGTGCCGTTACTAGGGCCATGGCTAAGAAACCAAAACATAATGATGGGGACATTGATTTAATTGATACCTTTTTGGGTCAGTCTTTTAAACATGAGATTACAAATTCTCTTTCATCCAGCTTGTCTGACAGACTGACAGACTTACGTAACAAGTCAGAGTCCAGTCATTACTCCGCAATATTAAATGACCAAGGTCAAGGTCATGACTTGGTGTCAAGGTCACAACTTTGTAAGGAACAGCATAATGATCCTGAAATTTTGCCTTTGCTTGAAAGGGCTTTAGATGGGAAAGAAATAGATCAAGTCCCAGTCTGTTTTTATGTCAAAAATGGCATTTTAATGAGAAAATGGCGTCCTCCTGATGTCTCAGCAGAAGACGAGTGGACTGTTAACCACCAAATAGTGGTTCCAAGGGTTTATCGTCCTGAAATTTTGAACTTGGTCCATGAGACTCCCATGTCAGGTCATTTAGGTGTAAACAAGACCTATCACTAAATTCTTAACCATCTTTACTGGCCAGGGTTAAAATCTGACGTTTCTCAGTTTTGTAAATCTTGCCATACTTGTCAGATGGTAGGAAAACCCAACCAGACAATACCAAAAGCTCATTTACAGCCCATACCTGCTTTTGATGAACCCTTTTCGCAGAATAATTATTGACTGTGTTGGTCCCTTGCCCAAAACAAAGTCAGGTAATGAATATCTTCTCACTATAACGTGTGCTTCTACACGTTTCCCAGAAGCCATTCCACTTAGGAATATTAAAACTAAGAACATTGTTAAGGCTTTGGTAAAGTTTTTTTTACATTTGTAGGTCTCCCAACGTCTGTTCAGTCGGATCAGGGCTCTAATTTTATGTCTGGAATTTTTCAACAGGTCATGCACGAGTTGGGCATTACTCAATATAAATCGTCACCTTATCATCCTGAAAGTCAAGGTGCCCTTGAAAGATTTCATCAGACACTGAAAAATATGATCAGATCATACTGCTTTGATACTGAAAAAGATTGGGATGAGGGCATCCATTTGTTGTTGTTCGCTGTTAGAGAATCTGTTCAGGAATCTCTTGGTTTCAGCCCATTTGAGCTGGTATTTGGCCACACTGTGTGTGGACCTTTGAAACTTTTGAAAGAGAAATTTCTCTCAAATGATGATAGTTCTCTGAACTTACTTCAGTATGTATCAGAAGTTAAAGACAGACTGTCTAGAGCTTGTGAGGCTGCTCGGACCAATCTTAAGTCAGCACAAAGGAAAATGAAACGTTGGTATGATGAAAATACAAAAGAAAGAAAATTCATGCCTGGAGACAGGGTACTTGCTCTTTTGCCTATTCCTGGCAAACCATTGCAAGCCAGATATTACGGCCCTTACACTGTAGATAAACAGATAATTGATGTAAATTACATTGTTAACACTCCTGGGAGACGCAAACAAAAACAATTATGTCATGTTAACATGCTTAAACAATACATAGATAGGGATAGCTCTTCTGTTACACCAATTAGTGTTGTTAGTTCGGTCCCTCAAGTACAAAGTGAAATGAACTCTGAAGACATAAACTTGACCAAATCTGATCCTGCTTCATCAAAACTTCAGAATTCTGACATTCTAAAGGATCTCGACCAGAAACTTTCACACCTAGATCCAGTCCAAAGAAAAGAACTGAAACAGTTAATTTATCAATATGAACACTTATTTCCGGACATTCCTACAAGGACTGACAAAATTTATCATGATGTGAATGTTGAGGACTCACAACATGTCAAACAACATCCATATAGAATGAACCCAACAAAACAAAAATATCTCAAGGAGGAAATTCAGTATTTCCTGGACAATGATTTTATTGAACCAAGTCAAAGTGAATGGAGTTCACCTTGCATTCTTGTGCCAAAACCTGATGGAACATATCGGATGTGCACCGATTACAGGAAGGTCAATAATTTGAGTAAAACAGACACTTTTCCCATACCAAGAATGGATGACTGTATTGACAAAATTGGAAATTCAAAATATATAACTAAATTTGATCTTCTAAAAGAATTTTGGCAAATTCCTCTCACAGAAAGAGGCAAAGAGGTCTCAGCATTTGTTACTCCTGATGGATTATATCACTATAAGGTGGAATGAAAAACCCTCCGGCAACATTTCAACGCTTAATCAACACCATAATAGCTGGAATCGAGCATTGTGATGCTTACATCGATGATGCCATCATATACAATGATGAATGGAATCAACATCTTGGAACTATCAAAGCATTCTTTGATAAACTAAGTGAAGCAAAATTGACAATTAACCTTGCTAAAAGTGAATTCTGTCATGCAACTTTAACATTTTTAAGACATGTTGTGGGTCATGGTCAGGTTAAACCTATAGAGGCTAAAGTTGAAGCTATTTCAAATTTTCCAGTGCACACATGCAAAAGACAACTGATGAGGTTTCTTGGTATGGCCGGTTATTACAGAAAATTCTGTAATAATTTTTCTGTCATTGCTGAGCCACGGACTAATTTACTTAGTAAAAGAATGAGGTTTAAGTGAACCAATGATTGTCAGAATACCTTTGATAAACTGAAAGCCATACTGAGAAATGAGCCGGTTCTCTTGGCACCAAATTTTAATAAAGAATTCAAGTTAGCAGTAGATGCGAGTGATGTTGGTGCAGGTGGTGTATTGCTGCCAGAGGATGACAATGGTGTGGATCATCCAGTTTGTTACTTTTCCAAAAAGTTTAACAAACATCAAAAAAATTATTCTACAGTAAAGAAAGAATGTTTGTCTCTCATTCTTGCTCTTCAACATTTTGAAGTTTATCTGACTTCTTCGTCCTCACCTATTGTTGTTTTCAGTGATCACAATCCACTGACTTCCATCCATAAGATGAGAAACAAGAATCAGAGGTTGCTCAGATGGAGCCTGGTGTTACAGGAACACAATCTTGACATCAGGCATATCAAAGGAAAAGATAATATTATTCCTGATGCCTTGTCTAGAGCATGATGTCTTGATCTGTGGTTTCCTGTAACTTGTTGTATGTAAGATAATAATTGCCTTTATCAGTATTTTATTTTATGATAATTTTATGGCAAAAGAAAGCTTTATTACATAAATCTTTCTTTTCCTTGAAGAGGGGAAGTGTTATATATAGGGTGTTCATTTATCTTAAGCATCATGTTTACTATGTTTCCATAAATAGCTTTATTTACTACGTTTCCAAAAATAACTTTCTAGAACAACATGTTTACAATAACATGATGTTTACGTCCTTGATTCTGGACTGAGTTATTTTTGGCATGTCATGGAAGATTTAGAAGTTTCTTGATTGGAACTGGAAAATAAGGGATGCTTGTAGTAAATTCTTTTTCCAGAACCTTCTTTGATATTATATAAGGAGAAAAGATTTTCATCTGGGCATCTTTGTATACTTTCACTGGAAATTATTCTATACTGGATTACTTTAATATTTTATTCATTCTGGACTTAAACTCTGAATTCAGGAACTTTAAATTGTGGGATCAGAAACTGATATTCAAAGGATTCGTTTTATAAATTCTTGCGGATGATTTTCGAGGGACTTTGTGACAAAAACTTGAAAGGTACTGTGGTACTGTTTTGTTTACTAACATTATTTTGTTTTGAACCTTGTATCTTTTTTTTTTTTGTGAATAAATATTGTTAATACTTTAAAGCTTGTTGCTGGTTTCACTTTCATTTCTTTCTCGTTACGCCTGGCTCGTAACACATGCACCTTTCCAAACATGACAAATTTCAGAACGATCGGTGTGAAATTGTAGGAGGAGTTCCGGAGACAAGGTACCCACTACCTATAAACTTTGATAATATCTGAGCCTATGAAAATGACGCAAAAAATAATAAAACGTAATCTGAGGATAATATCCAAATCATATGCATCTTCAGAGCACGACAAAAACAACTGTACAGTTACAAAAAGGTCGGCATAAAACTGTAGAAGTAGTTACGGACACAAGGTTCATACTGTCGGAAGGTGCGAAACTACGCTCCTGGTACCATGGAAACTGCACGAGCCCCAGAAAGCTAAGTACCGTGCTTCCTCCACCCACTCCCCCCCCCCCCACCCCCCACCCACTACCACCGCGCTTTTCTTCGAAACTAAGCAAGCTTCCCTATATGCATGTAGGTTTGAATAATTAACCAAGGCCCAGTTGTTCAAAGCTAACGACGTCGTTAGTTAACGATTCATTAAAATTTACATCGAGTGCTACGCAAATATGCTAAAAAAATTTTGCTGAAAAAATGTGAGTATATAGCTTTTGCAGTCAAATTTTTTCAGCGAAAAATATCATAATATTGTATATTGTATCCGCTAAAACAGTTAACGAAATGACCCTTAATGAGCTCGTTAAGCTAAAGACGCTTTGAACAACTGGGCCCAGAAGTCGATCGTTTACAGCATAAGATCAAACTAATTGCTACCCGTTCTGTTTGATCAAATAAAGCTCAGCGTGTGGGGGAAGTAATTCAGCAGACGACATTTTGAAAAGTTTCTTATAATTGTCCCAGAAAACATACCTTTGGTATTTTGTCCTTAGTTTACATGAAATGTCAAAGCTTATTGTCTTGAGAAATTAAGAAAAGTATCACAACTTTGTCTTCTGATGAATTTACACAGAGACTGATAATGATTACTTATTTTCAAATTCGCTATCAATTTTAATGCGGTTTTATTCTTCTTACATTGTAAAATTAAATTCTGCTTTCTCGTAACATCGTATAATTTTGTTTGTCCTGTAAAATCATTTTTACACTGGAACTAATCATTTGTGATTGCTGTTCACAAACAAATACCAGAGAGAGAGAGAGAGACACACACACACACACACACACACACACACACACACAGAGAGAGAGAGAGAGAGAGAGACAGAGAGCGACTTACTTGTCAGATCCTAATCCAGCCGTTGCGGCTCCACAAAGACTTACAAGGAAAATTGCCACAATTTCACAGCGCATGGTTTCCCAGACCCGAATCAGAAGCGAATGATAGGCATTGCTTGTTTTATACCAGTGCCTTTGTTTTGTTTTAAGGAGAAATTATGCACTTTTAGGGAGACAACCCTTTAAAAAAAGTTTGCTTCCCTTTTGAAATATACTGTGCTCTAGAACTTAAGATTTTTCTCTCAAAGTGCACCCCATCGGAGTATTTTTTTTTTCTTTTGAAAGTGGGTCTCGTTTAAAAGGGGGATAGAAATGCAGAAACGCATACACAAGTCATCTCCCTTTAAAACATGAATAAAAATCTATCGGGTGTATCCAGTCCCCTTAAGTCTGTTAAAGCTTAGCACTCTGCGTAAAATTTTCAACAGACGACATTTTGAAATAGTTTTGTTATTTTTCCAAGAAAAGAGGTTTTGACATTTCATGCAAACTGTCTCCAATGGACACAATTTGAATGGAATGACAAATCCTATGAAAAATAAGAAAAATGTATCATCAATGTGTCGTCTGCTGATTTAGCCCAGAGTGTGGTAAAGGTTAATTTTGTACCCGGAATACGACAACACCTACAAGGGTCAATGACCGACCTACAACGGCTGAAACCTGTAGCACTAGCAGAACTTCACTCTAAGGTTTTCACCTAAATTTCAATTATTGTTTGTACGGACAGGGAGTACCTGACCGGCTGTGTGCGGATGTTCAGGCTTGTCTGGGTATTCGCTGCTATTCGTATATGTATATGAAGGTAGACGGGTTTTCTTTTGCCCCGACTCCATAAGTAAACCGCGACGAGAGAAATTGCACCTTCGGACATGTTCAAAATGCAAAATCATACATCAGCTTGTAAATCCTCACAATTTGACCAGGGTCATTATTGTCCACCACGGGGCTCCAGTGAAGACTCTGATCAGACTGCGCATTCGCGCAGTCTGATCAGAATCTTCTCTGGAAGCACATATCCGAAGGTACGTTTTTTCATGTTAAGTTTCAATTCTTGTTTATTGTTTACAGGGTAGATTAGTACAAACCGCTGAATTCTAATCAGGCGATTTCATTGCAGATGGTTGGTCAGTCAGACGTAACATTTGGAGAAACTGACTCAAATATTGTTTTAGATAACCTGTACATAATGTTGTGTTTGATGTTTTCAAAAGGGCATAATTCTGCATATATTGGTCGTACGGAAAAGAAAAACAAATACTGGTCAACTAATTATCCAAAGGGAACACATGTATGAAATATCAAGCCACTAGCATAGAGCCTTTATACGTTAAATAACCAATGGTAGTATATCACATTTAAAACAAACAAAAAACAAAGAAAAAAAAAAACAAAAAAACTAGGGGCCATATTCAGACATGTCATTAAGGGGAAAGGGTGAACTTAGGGTGAACTTATAGCATAGTCAACTCTGTCAAATCTAAAAAGGGATCTGCTGTAAAAGGAACGAATTTCACCACAAGGCGAACATTTTTTTCCTTTTAGAGCAAACTCTTTTCTTATAGTGCAGGCCCCTCCCTAGGAGCAAATTGTTTCCTTTTAGAGCAGAACCATTTTCTAAGAAAGGGGTCTAGTCCCATTTTCTGAAAACGGTCTGCTCAAAAATTAAGAAATTTTCTCTCAATATGAGTATTGTTTTTCCTGAATAGGCGTGGTATGCGCGAAACCAACCGGAAGTCAAAACTTTGTACAAAATGTCGGAAAATCTAGCAAGTGCATCCAGTCCCCTAACCCATTTAAGCCTAACGTCCCATAAAAGGGACATTTGCTAACAGTGTAGACCCAGATCAGACGCCGCAGAAAGCGGCGTCTGATCAGGGTTACACTGTTTGCATTAAATACAGGAATTTCTACAAAACATGATAATAATAGAAACTAACCAGACACCTCTTATATAGGATATTGACCTAACAAAAGGGTTAAGGTAAAAGAGTCCACTCAGCATAAATGAGTTAAATGTGATTTTAATGTAATTAAGAATACCGAATCCCAAGGGAGAGCACTCTGACAAGGACTATTTGCCTCCCTTCTCGATGTGTGGCTACTCTTAGACAGATATTGCTCCCAGGGAAAGCAAAATTGTTTGTGTCGCATCGCCCGGAAACGTACCCTCGGACATTTGCGCCCAGCGAAAATTCAAAGTTTTTCCTTTTTTTATTCTTCTTCGTCTCCTTTTTTTAATAAATCTATATAACAGCATGTACCATCACTTTTTTTGCTGACTAGCATGATGTGCGTACTTAAAAACGAAAAAAATAAACGAACTTTTTGGGGAACCGGACTACGATTTTTCTTCTGAACGAGGTTTCGTTTTAAGTTTTACTTGAATAACTTCATATAAAATACAATCACTTGTTTGTTCTTTTTATTTGATTTATCGCTTTACGGCCTAATCGACAAATATTAAGGTCATGTCGCGCCGGTCAGCTAAACTATTCACACTTTTTAGTCCTCTAAGCGGTTATTCGGTACTTTGTGCGTATACGTTTGGCAGAAACTGAGAACTGCCCGTATTTAGATCAGCGGAAGGAAGGATGACCGGAGATACAATTTCATGATTAATCGCCACGAAATTTATGTGGCCGAGCTCACTTGTTTGCTTCTGAACATGTTAAGCGTACAAGAAACAAACCCGAACTGTTTTGGTGTCCAACACTACTTATTTCTTTCGGAAATAAAATTTATAACTGTTGCTCTTTCAAATAAGACGCAAATCTAAATCCCGGTTTCAACGAGACCTTTCATATGGTGGCCATTACGAAAACACGCCTATTCAATTATATAGAAATTTTTATCTCCCAAAACTGTAAATTTTCAGATAAAAAAACTCCGATATTTTTCATATTTCTGCTCAAAACATAGATTTTGGATACTCTTTAGAACCGCCTCGACGAGGCGGTTCTAACGAGTACCCACAATCAATGTTTTGAGCAGAAATAAGAAAATAATGTATACCCTTGTAAACCCCAGGTTTACTTTATAAAAGTGGGGTTTAAGGGGGTCAAAATTATATAGGTATGTTTTCGTGATGCAATGTAGTTTGTAGGGCTGCATAGGCCCCCACCCTACCCCACCTCCTCTTTCTCTCTCTTAGCACCGGCCTAATAGGAAACCAATTAGTCAATATATCGGAATTGGCTCAACGATCCTCAGGAAAATAAAAACTTCACTATGATGATGTATGGAGAGTTTTACGATCACCAAATGGCACTTAACACTAGCTGCATTTGTCAAATACAAAGTATAATTATTGCCCTTGGACACATTGAATATATACTGAGAGGCAAAAATAAGTATGCGGGTAAATATATTTTTAAATGTCATCGAAATCGAAATTTTACATATGTACATAAATCATTGGTATCATAGTTAAGAACAATCACTTACGCATAATTTGCAACAATTTTCAGGACATTCTATCTAAGAGCATGGAAATGGCATTAACGGGAACGAATAAGGGGTCTATATGTACATCAACATTTGAGTATGAGTAGCTTCCCTTTAAATGTGCATTTTGGACAAAGAAACTTACATTTATGCATTTGTATTGCATTCAGTAGATAGAGGGATAAAAATGATGTAAGGACAAGTTTCAACTTCAAATGCATAACAGAGTACACATCTGTCAAATTTCTATACCAAGGACGACATTTTTGACATTTTCGTTCCTCTTCTGACGGAATGCACTGAATTTCTGTGGGACATTAATTGACATTGTTCTGGTAAATAAACGGTTTTAGGAGATTTCGTCTGTGTGTGGTACAAGGAGACTAAGCCAAGCAACACTTCGAAAAATTCAAGTGAAAACGACCAACGCCACTTCAGATATAGACTCTTTAAATTCCCTATATTTGTCATTCAAATGGGGATAATTTGAGACGGGAAGAAATTCAAATTCAGCTTGACGTCATTTGATGGGAAATTCGAATTAAATAACGTTGTGCTTTTACTCACAGACATTTGTGCAAGACATTTATGAAAAGTAAAATGGCATCTGTTTTATACAAAGCGAGTTATGACTGGAAATGCTATTTTTAGGGCTCATTACTTCTTAATTTATGATTGCGAAAGAATTACTTTTGTGATTTTCAAAGACAGACGTTTGACAAAAATGACCATGAAAACATTTTAACGAAAACATTACAACACAAGCCGGTACTCAAAACGTGAAACTCATTACGAAAACACGCTAATTCAAATATACTGAAAATTTTACCACCAAAATATGAAAATTTTCAGATAAAAAATTCAGATATTTTTCAAATTTTGGCTCAAAACATAGATTGTGTGTACTCGTTAGAACCGCCTCGACGAGGCGGTTCTAACGTGTACCCACAATCTATGTTTTTGAGCAGAAATAAGAAAAATAATGTATACCCCTGTAAACCCCAGTTTTACTATTATAAAAGTGGGGTTTAAGGGGGTCGAAATTATATAGGCATGTTTTCGTGATGGTATACTTTTTATTGCCTTTGAGTATATAAAAAGATTTTTAAAAAATCGGAATTTCAGTTTCAGTGAGTTACTCTACATATAGCAGTTTGCAGAGCTGCATACGTCCGACTAGCAAGGCACATGTACCTGATAGTGCGCACTGATCCCAAGAATAAAATGAAAATAAAACTGGCTCAATAATATTATACCGCAATAACCTTAAGTATTGGGACAGTCAGGTCTGAGCAAACAGTGTAGACCCAGACCAAGCGCCTAATCAGTGTCTACACTGTCTGTCATTCATCTAGCTATTTTTAGACACTGTTTGCCAAATGGGGTTGTTCAAACTTAGGTGAAATAAAGTAAGGAGTTGAGCTGTCCATATGTAGGGTAAATACGGTTCTTGGAGACGTTTTATGGCCACCACATGGAACTAAACACCAGCTGCAGTGAAGTAAAATAAAATCTATAAAAGTTGCCTTTGAAAATACCGAAGATATATGAAAACGACAGTTGGAGCCTCGGTTTCATCGAGACTCTTCATATGGTAGTAATTTAGTTTGCAGGACTGATTACTCGCCTTAACATCGTAATTTTCCTTTTTTTACTGATTTTTTTTAAACTCTCCCACCCAAACCCCGCTTCGTGTCAACACAGTTTCCATTGTCTAGTATTAGTGTCTATATACATGTAATTTACATGTAAAAAAAAAAGATCTCTAAAAGAGCACACTAAGAATGAATATCGGAGTCTCATTCTTCACTCTCTTTCACCGCCCCCTCCCCTCCACACACACACACACACACACACACACATATATATATATATATATATATATATATATATATATATATATATATATATATATATATATATATATATATATATATATATATATATATATATTAGCACCGGCTGAAGCGGAATTCGATTCTAAGCAAGTAGAAAAAAAATGCACTAAGATGCAACTCTTAACTTTTTGCGTGATTACCCAATTATTGTGTTACAATGAAGAAAACATGTACAAATATATATTGTTGATTTTTTCTTGCTTGAGGACCATAGACTCATTATACAATGAAAATAATTTTATGGAAAAATGAATGAGACATTTTCTGCAATGCACTGCACAAACAACCATTCATTTGCGATGCGGTTATTTTTGTTTAAAAACATACGCCCAATTAAACCCTTTATGTTGTGATGTATATATATAGGGCTACAGTCTTAGGTAGTTCACTATTTCTTATAGCTTGGCTGGGTATTATAATGACACACAAAAAACGAAATACAACCCATGCATACTGTAAAAATGAAGAAGAAGATTAGTTAGAAGTCTTAGTCCACATCTTCTTGGATATCCGAATTTAGGAACACACAATTTAACTTTACCCTCAATTGTAGATTTTCTGACATGTTTTACACAACAGGGCTCAGTTGTTCGAAACTAACGATGTCGTTAGTTAATGTATCGTTAAAACTTTGATCATTAAATATGGCATATACGTTAATATTTTTGCTGAAAAAATGTGAGTAGCTTTGCTACTCATATTTTTTCAGCAAAAATAACTGTAAATTATATATTGTACTTACTAGAACGGTTAACATTTTGCCGTACCACTAACGAGCTCGTTAAGCTAACGATGCTTTGAACAACTGGGTCCTGATCTGTTTTACAATCGCTATATACAGTAAGATTCCCTTACTAAGACCATCTTTGCATCATGAAAACACGTCTATATAATTTTGACACCCTTAAACGTCTTGTCTAAGAGTAACTTGTCTGACGATATGTTATTATGTCAAACCCACGTGTCGTTTTGTCCACACAATGTCGCATGTGTAAATTTTCGGGAACAACACCACCAGTTGAACAAGACAACATACTGATTAACCAAGATAACACCGCGTTTTAACATAATAGCATGTAGAGGATCTTACATGAGTGGTCATTTAATATGAAATTTATGAAACGAGTTTGGGTAATTTTGGTATTTTGCGAGCTTTAGCGAGCAAAATACCGAAATTACTCAACGAGTTTCATAAATTTCATATTAAATGACCACGAATGTAAGATTCTGTTTATCACATGGCCCTTCCGATGACAAAATATGCAAAAAATATATTTTTAAAGATAACGGCTTTCCATAGCTAAGCGGAACAATTCACTACCAAGGATTAAGTAGTACTACGCAACAAATATAGTTCGCATATCATTTGATTACCCCGAAAATAACTAGAAACAAGATAAATATGCCATTTATTACTTCGTTAAACTGAAGGAAATAATGATAATTTTTATTTGAGCTAATAAAAATTTCACTTGAATAAATCTATTCAAAACTAAACATTCCATTGAACAACGTCATAGCGAGTCAATACGTCACTGAGAATCAATATGGAAATCCCCCACAATCAGCTGTCATACATGTATTTAAAGGTCATTGACCTTGATCAATACAGTTTTATGCGGTGTTTGACGCACTGAAGTAAACGACAGATTTCAAGACTATTAACTGTAGTTTGGATTTTGATATGACACATTTATTGACTGTCTGAGTCATGTCATCCTCCAATGCTTTTTTTGAGAAGGTGATGATTTTTTTTTTTTTTTTTTTTGTTTTTCATTTGACGGCTTCACGATATCGATGTTGAGTGCCTACAAATATGTTGCCGGAAAACATCGAATTTTAACCACCATGAATATTTCTGGTAGCCGTGTTATTCACAGTGTCATTGTTTTGTGTCTTCCCCCTCTCCGTCGGTCTGACATTTATCGTTCTTCTCAAAATCATCTCAAAATTGAAGGCAGGATCTCTTCCAAATGTGAAAGTTGTATCGACGAATGCGGACACCATCTTGGTTGCTATCAATAAGCGGTGTAATACGAATATTAATGAGGGTAATTAGGCTAACCAATGGGAAGCCTTGCAGGTGTTATAACACGTGTGGTTATATGATTTTTATGACATGGGTTATTTCACTGAATAACTTGACGGTCATGTGATAAAGTCTGTTACCATAATAAGACACTAACTGGACAAAATAAGACGCGCGTTTAAATAATAAGACGAAATATAGACAAGTTCACATATTTCATAGACAAGATAACCCAACATTTTAACATAATGATATAGTCTTTTGACATAATAAGATATTATGTACACAAAACATCACACCCATCTGCATAACAACAAGTTGTATAAACAAGTTCACATGCTTCGAAGACAAGATAACCCAACGTTTCAACATAATAACATACCCTTTTAACATAATAAGACACTGTTTGAAGAAAATAACATACGTGTTCAACATAATAACATAGTCTTTTAACATAATAATACACTGTGTGGACAAAACAACACGAGCGTCAAACAAAATAACAGTTTGTATAGACAAGTTCACATGTTTCGTTCACAAAATAACCCATTCAACTTTTTCACATAACAACATAGCCTTTTAACATAATAAGATACTGTGTGGACAAAACAGCACACCCGTTGAACATAATAACACTTATTATAAATCAAATGCTTCATAGACAAGATAACCTAAATTTTAACATAATAGCGTAGCCTTTCAACAAAATAAGACAGAGTGTGGGCATAACAAACAATGCGTTTAACATAATAACACATTTACAGACATACTCCATAAACAAGATAACCAGATTTCTTAACATAATAACATAGCCTTTTAACATAATAAGACACTGTTTGGACAAAACAACACAAATATTTAACATAATAGCATGATGTATAGACCAAAGCTTTTTAACATAATAACATAGCGTTTTAACAGAATAAGACTGTGTGTGAGCAAAACAACACGCGTGTGTGACACAATAACATGGTTTAAAGACAAATTCACATGCTTCGTAGACAAGAAAACCCATTTTTAAACATAATAAGATAGCATTTTAACATAACATGACACTATGTGGACAAAACAGCAAGTGCATTTAAAATAATAACATAACAGTTTAACATAATAAGACACTGACTGGACAAAACAACATAAGCATTTAACATACTAACATGTTGTATAGACAAGTTTACATGCTTCGTAGACAAGATAAACCAGTTTTTAACATAATGACATAGCCTTTTAACATAATAAGACTCCTTGTGGACAAAACAACACGCGAGTTTAACATAACACCATAGCCCTTAACATAATAAGACACCGTGTGGCCATAACAACACAAGCGTTTATCATGACAACATGACCTTTTAACATAATACGATATGTGTGGACAAAACAACACATGCTTTAACATAATAGCTAATCGTGTAGACAAGTTTACACGCTTCTCAGACAAGGTAACCCATCTTTTAACATAATA